>OX442366.1:25070790-25075790 GCA_949357725.1 Hyperoplus immaculatus | reverse complement strand
ATGATGGTGGTGTAAGTAATATTACCTGGCACAACATCCATACAAGAAATCCAGGTTTGAAATATTTATATATATTTTATTTGTTTATTTGGTTGTATTTAGTCTCTTTATGATTTTTTTTTAAATTAAATTGTTTGTGTGCAAAAGTAAAATCCTCCCCCCCCCCACAAAAAAAAATACACTTAAAGGAATACTTCACCCATACGGAACCGGCGTTCTATCATTATAGAATAACTATTATAATATAATGAATGAGGTTTTTCTTCCCTCAGTCTTCCCTTAGTCTTCCCTTGGCCCAGCTGTCCTGTTAATCCTAACCCTTACTGTGATGTCACAAGAGGGAAACTGTAGGGTTAGACAGTGAGACCATAAAACACTCTTTCTGCCTTTTCTCAGGCTAAGATGATCCGATTTAAATTTTTTATGCACATTTATACTAAATAGGATCTCCGAGTTCAATACACCTTCATATTCCAACCGGTGAAGTAGGCCTTTAATTTGAAAGCTACATGGAGCAAATAGTGAATATTTTAGTGAGTGAAGGTTGATCACTGACTCCGTTTGGACTGCCATCCAGCCCTAACCTGTAACCCTAACCCTCGATGTCAGAGGTATTGAGACAACCCCGACTCGTGAACGCACAGATTGGAGGAGTAGGGCTGAGGGAAATAAATAAAAGGTTGAAGGGGTGAATTGGGATCCTGCCTTCATTTTAAAGGCTTCATGGAGGTAAATAGTGAATGTGTTAGTGAGTGAAGGTGTATCACTGACTCTGCATATCTCCATGCGGTTGGCTGCCTCCTCCATCTCCTCTCTGTGGTGGTCGGCCTTGGCCCCGGGTGGAGGCATGTTGCTGGACAGGCCTGAAGACTTGTTGGACTGATGATACCTAAAGACAAACACATTTACTATCTGTTAGAAATAAACAACACAGCAGAGATGGACATTAGTGGGTGCCAGGGGCCAAAAATGCTCCCGAAAAATCTGAAATGCACATGAAATACAATTTTTACAAGACTTACAGTATGACTTCCAACATATAACCAGTTCATACTTGAGTCAGATTGGATGTCTATGCAAATTTCGAAGTAGATCGCTCAAAGCGTTCTTGAGATATTGCGTTTTAAACTTCTCTATCTATCTATCTATCTATCTATCTATCTATCTATCTATCTATCTATCTATCTATCTATCTATCTATCTATCTATCTATCTATCTATCTATCTATCTATCTATCTATCTATCTATCCATCCATCCATCCATCCATCCATCCATCCATCCATCCATCCATCCATCCATCTATATATTTAACTTAACTTTTGAATTTGAATGTCTTTTTGTGGATTGTAATGGCATGTCTATTTGCATTGTTCTGCCTCACAGCATGATAAACTAAACAAAGACATTTCTTGTTTTGCCTTCAGCGGCTGAAAACCTTTCTTCCCGACAGAGAAAAGCGTCAACAACAGAAACCTGACATCTACTCCAACAAAACAAATCGTTTAAAAAAATAAAAAAAAAGCTAATGGATTTTTCTCTTGCTCTAAAATCACCTCCTTCCTTCAACATAAGCAATTTTCTCTTCACTTCCCTCTCTGTCTCTCTCTCTGTCTGTCTGAGTGTCTCTCTATTTGTCTCTCTCTCTCTCCATCTCCCTCTCTTCCCTCTCTCTTTCTCCCTCACCCGCTGTCTGTCTGTCTGTCTGTCTGTCTGTCTGTCTGTCTGTCTGTCTGTCTGTCTGTCTCTCTGTCTCTCTGTCTCTCTCTCTCTGTCTCTTTCCCCCTCTCTCTCCCTCCCTCTCTTCTCTTCCCTCTCTCGCTCCACCTCCCTCTAACTATCTCTCTCCCTCTGTCTCTCCCTCTCTATCTCTTTCTCTCTAAGGTCTCTCTCCCTCTCCCTCACCCTGTCCCTCTCCCTCTCATTCTCCCTGTCTCTCTCTATCTTATATTGCTGCCAGAGGATCTCAGAATACAACTGCATGATGGGTCAAATTGTCTACGATTTTGGTCACTTGAAAAAAAAACACATAAAAAATAAACGGACTGAATGACTGGACTGCAGTGAGGAGAATCCCAATGTCTCTATGTCACTGTTTAAAGTGCTTCTGAAATGACAGAGAATGGGTTTTAGAGAAAGACAGAAAATTGTGATTGTGTGTTTTTCAGCGATCGCAAACAACTTTGTGATTGCATCGGGGAAAGCTCTGCAGTGTTGTGATGGTTCTAACAATTCAAGGTTAGTACGAGGTTTTTTTTCGAATCCTTCTTAAAGTTTGAAAACAACCAATTCAACAACTGAAGGGATGAGACAAAAATACTACGCTATGGATGCAGAAAATAACTGAAATATTTCTTGGGGGCGCTCCTTGGGGATTTTTCTGAGCTCCTGTGCCAGTGTCGTGGGAGGGGGTGGGGGGAGGAGGGGGAGACCAGTTTGTTAACGCTGCCATACTGAGAAGTACAATAACACCAGCCTATAACTTCAAGCAAAACTAATTCAATATGTAAAAACTAAACAAACTAAGTCAGGTCAAGTTTATTGTCAATTTCTGCAATATGTGGCCGACATACAGAGGGTTAAAAAAAAATATGTTTCTCTCCGACCCACGGTGCAATAAGTACAAGAGGATACAATAAGATAAGATTACAAGAAATACATACAATATATCAATTCTAAATAGTGCAAAAACTAAAGCAAAACCAAATGGTATCGAAAAGTAAATCAATTCTACACAAGGCAGACAGACAGACTCACCGTGTGCGCGCTGAGTCCATGTCCAGCACCAGCTTGGCTAAATGTTTCCTCTGCTTCTGGATGTTTGGGATTTCCACCTGAGAGAGAGAGAGAAAGAGAGAGAGAGAGAAAGAGACAGAGACAGAGACAGAGAGAGAGAGAGAGAGAGAGAGAGAGAGTTCAGAGAGAGAGGAGGTTAAATACATATATATTTCTAATTACTTCATATTTTTTTTTATTTGAAATAGAAAGCACCCCTTGTTCTGTTTGTTCTTTATATTGTTTCTATATAATAATAAAAAAGGATAATGCAGCATACGGTAGATTGCATTAATGATGATTGCAAACTGTAGATAGGCCTATAAATGTGACTCCAAATAAAGATAATAATAAAAAAAAATAATAACAATGACTACAAGGTACAGCACATATGCATGACAGAGGCTTGGTCGTATAGCGGCTCCACCACATCACTCTCTATGGTCAACTCGTATATATAATATGTGTAATTATCTTATTGTATTTTGATTTGTACTTGTTCCTAAAGTATTGTATGTCGAAGCACTTTGTAAACCATTGTTTTTAAAGGTGCTATATACTGTAAATAAAGATGTGAAAGTTAAACAGTGGCTCAAGCAGCAGCAGAAATGTGAACATTAACGTCTCTCAAGTTATTTTAATAGAGCACTTTACTAATGTTTAATGCTAAATTAAACTAACTACAGCTGTGTGTATTGACTCATGGTACATATTAATTGTATTATTCACTGTATCTCTATCACTGCATTTATTGTATTTAGTATCTTTGATTGTATTTTAAAGCCTGACCCAGGGACAAAGACTGCAAATTAGCTGAAGCTAGACGCCTTATATGCATCACATTTTCCCATTTTTTGTGGCAATGTTGTATGTATTGTCCCTGTCAAATAAACATTCAAATAAAGAGATGTTTTCATTATTATAATACCTCAGCCAGGTCGTATAGCGGCTCCACCACGTCACTCTCGATGGTCAGCTCAAACATGATGAGCTCCTGAGCCAGCTTCTCCTGCGTCTCTCCACACATCCTCAGCATCTTCCTACAACACACAGCAGGGACAACAGGGAAACATGGTCAGTGTTAGGCAAGGCAAGTTTATTTCTATAGCACAATTCAGACACAAGGCCATTCAAAGTGCTTTACAGGGGCAAGATTAAAATACATAATACACATTAGAAAAGCGAATGAATGAAACATTTAAAAGCAAATGAATGGGGGCGCCTTTAGCTCAGTCGGTAAGGCGTCCCCCTCCCAGGCCGGGCCCAGCAGCAGACCCGGGTTCGATTCCCGCCTGCGGTCGTTCTCTCCATGTCACTCCCCTCTCTGCCCCATTTCACCTCTGTCTCTCTGCAATATCAATAAAGCATAAAAATGCCCCAAAAATATCTTAAAAAAAAAAAAAAAAAAAGCAAATGAATAGAAATAGAACATTTAAATAAAATAAAAATTGCAGGTTAAAATGGAAACAGAAAAGTCTTCAGACTTGATTTAGAAGAGCTGAGAGTTGCAGCAGACCTCAAGTTCTCTGGGAGTTTGTTCCAGAGATTTGGAGCATAAAAATTAAAAGCTGCTTCTCCTTGTTTAGTCCTAACTCTAGGGACTGTAAGTAGACCTGTCCCAGACGACTTGAGGGCTCTGGACGTTCAGAGTGTTATACTTCTTCCTACTCCTTTTCAGGCATATCAACAGAATCAATTGAATACATGTAGTTTTCTTTTTCTTTCTTGTGAAATAATTTGAACATCGTTTCTGTTTATTGTATTTTCGTGCTTTTCATTTTGTTTTGTATTTTTGATATGTTTAATTTTTATTCAAAATTAATTCAATCAATCAATCAATCAATCAATCAGTCTGACACTTTGAAGGACAATTTATTTTCGTCTTTCTAATTGAATTGAGCTCTCAAGGCCACCATAGAATGTTTTTTTTTTCCTGGTTGAAAAACTAAAAGCATCCTCTTCCTACAACGCACAGCGGGGATGAGGAAACGTCAGGCACACAATCAGAAAATCCACAACCATCACAATATGAAATGTAGGTCTTGAATATATTTTTTGCAATGAGCTCTCAATGCCACGATATAATGGGGTTTTCCTGGTTAGAAAAAGACAATAAGTAGTTCACGTTTTACAGAAGTCATTTTTGTACTGATCTGACATGAATGGAAATCCTGTTCCAGGGTCGCTGGGTCATAAAAACGTTAATTTTCATGTCTTTCTGCAATG
>OX442366.1:25028290-25048290 GCA_949357725.1 Hyperoplus immaculatus | reverse complement strand
CAGCTGATCAAGACCAAAGCCTTTCAAACAGCACAGTGTTGTGTTGTATGTTGTGTTTGGCATTTCTGCATCAGGAAACATGGAATATTTTATCACGTAGCAAAACAATATCTCTGTCATGTTCCTGTGTGACTTTAATCCCCATTCCACTGCACTCAATTTTCAGCATGATCGCGTGGAGAACGGTTTTTTTGAAAACGTTGAAATGAATATTATCAAAGGTCGCTCATGCAGGAGATTATGGGAAAAGCAAAAATATACACCACACAAACGCACGCACGCTCACACACACACACGTTTGTACGGCTATACTTGTGAGGACACTCATTAAAATAATGCATTCCCTAGCCCCTTACCCTCAAAACTAAATGCCTAACCCTTACACTAACCCTAACATAAACCTGATTCATACCTGAACCCTAAAACCTATTGTTAACCAACTGAAACAGCGCTTGCCTCTGCCAAATTGAGAAATTATCAAAATTGTTTCACTTTCGAAAATGAAAACCTCACTCCGATTGTTAAAGGCTAAAACTTTTCCTCACAAAGATGCCTATACAAATGCACACACACACACACACACACACACACACACACACACACACACACACACACACACACACACACACACACACACACACACACACACACACCACCCACCCACACCTGGCTTTGTTAAAACGTTGGAACGACATGAGACAAGAGGCTCTTGAGGTGAGGCTACATCAGAAAGAAATGCTACTGTTCGGCATCTCAGCAAAAATGCAGCGGAGCTAATGGGAAAAATAAATTCAAGACTTTGAAGCCCGAACACCATAGCAGGTCTGTTTTCACCACAGGCACAGGGAGGAGCACCTGCTATGTGTGATTAGCGAACATGTGTGTGTGTGTGTGTGTGTGTGTGTGTGTGTGTGTGTGTGTGTGTGTGTGTGTGTGTGTGTGTGTGTGTGTGTGTGTGTGTGTGTGTGTGTGTGTGTGTGTGTGTGTGTGTGTTTGTGTGTGTGTTGTTGCTCTCCTCACAGCTACAAGTCAATAAGGATGCTTCACTACAGGAGGAGATGCTAACACACATCTGTCATTACGATAAAAGAACAAATGTCGCACTTAATCAAGGCGAGCATGTTTTTAGACATATTATAATAATTCACATGGGTGAATGTGGTAAGAAATGTAAAGCGCTTTGGGGCTGAGAAAATCGGCTAAAAGCGCTACATAAGTCAAGTCCATTTACCATTTACATACTGTAGGAGTGGGGCCCACCGACATGTACAGTAGCCCAGAATGGACAAACTGCACTGACAGCCGCACTGTATTATAGCTTCCTGAAAAACGCTTACATCCCATCGAATGTCATGACAACACACCAATAATGACTGAACGCCTCAACGACGCAGATGTAATGTACACAAAGACCTTGAAGGCAAAACCTGTTATTACACACACACACACACACACTCTCTCTCTCTCTCACCCTCTTTCTCTCTCTATCTCTCTCCCTCACAGACACACATACTGACTCTATCTCTCTCTCACACACACACGCAGTAAATCAGCTGCTGTCACTGTTAGAAAAAGGTCATACACAGAGACGCATAGAGTGACATGAAACCTACACATGACTAACAGCATGTATGTATAGCCCAAGTCCAATAGACCGACAGACACTGTTTTGATGGATAACTTCCTCACATATCAATCCACTGACAGACGTCTACAAACAGTTACATAGCCTAGTACTCCACAAATGTATGGAATATTATATGCATAGAAAAATATGCAATAACTTTTCGCTCATTGTGAAGGACTGTTCAAATGCAGACACTCTTTCATGGATGGACACTCTACAATTTTATATCTGTTACCATAGTGACCTGTCATCTCCATACTAGAAGTGAGAGAGATATGAGTGTGCACTGTGCATACAGAATTTAGGGTAACACTTTACAATAAGGGTCAATTGTTTAGATTAAAGGTGAAGTAAGCAGTTTATTTATGTTAATATATAAAGTGTAAAATCGCTCTTTATTCATACAGTGATCACTTACATAATGTGCGCGTTTCATAAAGCCGATCCCTCAGTCAGCTGCTTTGCATGTAATCGGCAAATAAACTTATTGGAGTATCCCGAAATTTTTATCCAATCAGAATAGAGAACGCTACAAACCGACACTCGTCTCACTCATTTATAGTATATACACTCCATGGTCTCACTGCCGGTGCACGCCAGAGCAACAGATGGGTGAATGTGTATGCGCCTACAATGGCGGAGCAGGTAAAAATCCTTCCCAATGTCTGTTTTGATGGTTTTTATCATGTTTTATCACACTTATGGATCTGAGATGATGCTAGATAACTCGCAGCTTGAAGACCACAGTGCATTAATGTGGTGACGTATGGACGAGGGAGGGGACTGCTAACTGCAGTAACTGACAGGAAGTTAGCTAAAAGAACCATTCCGCTTACAGCACCTTTAATTAACTCTTATCAACATTTATTAATGCACGTTTCTGAAAGTTATCTTCAGAGCTATTCGTTAATACATCTGTACTATTATAGTACTGTAACTAGTATGTTTATTCTGTTTGACTCAATTTCCATATTCTATTTTATTCAACATTTGTAAGCCTTATTTGTATGTTCTTCTTACAGTATATCTCGTCTTAAATGTATATTATGTGCCTTATTTAACCCTGTTTGATTTGTTGTGCTACAAACATAAACTCTCCTTGCATATACTTTAGATAAAGGGCGTAATTTGCGTGGATGGGTGGGTTGCAAGCCCCCCAATAAACAAAAATAATCAATCAATAAACAAAACCGACCAATGCAATGCCCCCAAATATGGATCTAGACCCCCCCCCCCCCCAAAGTCCAACCCAAAGTAACTCTCTTGCTGTAGATTGTTTTAGTCCACACATGAGTTCATAGTTGTTCCTTCAATTCAAAAGCTACGGAGCCTGTTTGGTTTCAGAAAAAATGTCAAACATTGTGCAAGTAATTAAAGCGTGGGAATAAGTTATGGTCACAGGCAGGCACACCTTAATAAAGAATGGGAACAAGATAGAAGATAGATAGATAGATAGATAGATAGATAGATAGATAGATAGATAGATAGATAGATAGATAGATAGATAGATAGATAGATAGATAGATAGATAGATAGATAGATAGATAGATAGATAGATAGATAGATAGATAGATAGATAGATAGATAGATAGATAGATAGATAGACAGACAGATAGACAGACAGACAGACAGACAGACAGATAGATGGGGTATCTGGTAGTTTGAGTAATGCTGTTTGTCAGGAAGTGAATTAAGGAAATATGTTTATAACAAAATTAGTTGGCTTTTGTCCCTTGCTGCAGCCAAAGTCACTCCTGACATCCTTATACCATCCAAGAATGGCTCATTTACCTCAATAGTGGCTCCATCTACAATAATGTGAAATACCATAGAAGCAATTTCTTACATTATAAAAACTGATACAGCATTTTTTTCTGGTATTTTTACCCAATAAGCGACTGAAAAAAGTATGTGTTGTGATGGAAGTTCTGTTAAGGTTGGAGGTCAACTCAGGTGGAAGAATATTTCAGGAGCCTTGGATGAATTATGAAGCCATATTTATTACAGACTTGGCCAAGGAGAACCGGACTGCAACTCTCGTGACTTGCACTTCAATTCTGACAGACACATGCTTAGAGCTGTGTTTTAACCTCGCGCTATCTCTACCACCTCCCCGGCTCGGGCACCAAGCGTACCAATGTTTTGGTTCAGAGCTGAACACAGTGAACCATAACATTCTGGAGTCTAAGGAGATGAGACTTTATCCATACAACTGACCTAAGTGTCTCCTAACAGGCTCCAAGGCTGACCTAGAGTCTAACAGACAAACACACAAGATAGGCATATATGACCTATTAATCTTTCCCATTAATATTACAACTAAAGACCCAAAATTCCCTCACACTTGTCATGTGTAAGTATTTCAATATGGTTGCTTTCTCCTTCAATTCATCCCCTAAATCAATCAATTTATCTAGATATCAATATAAATATAGATAGTTACCAAGCATCTTTCCACGTCATTGGCCTGAGTTATAAAACTAACTTATCAGCTGCCAAAGCATTTTCTAAATCCGATCTCATCTCGTATGCTGATCTAAACGACATAGACACAGAATCACATGAATGTTCCAAGTCTCCAGAAAGGCACTGACTGATCCCCTGTAGTGATATGGCTGTGTGTGTGTGTGTGTGTGTGTGTGTGTGTGTGTGTGTGTGTGTGTGTGTGTGTGTGTGTGTGTGTGTGTGTGTGTGTGTGTGTGTGTGTGTGTGTGTGTGTGTGTGTGTGTGTGTGTGTGTGTGTGGCTGGGTGCACTGGCTTCATGTTATCTGCAGCGACATCTTTTATACGCCGCTAAGCGTCTTATCACAGAGCTGCTATACTGATTGCTCTTGGCGAGAGAAAAAAAAAGGTTAAAAAGGGTTCAGAGAGCTTAGTTTATTTGACAATAGGTTATGTTAAGGTCATGTGTATGAACACGATAACATATGTGTAAAGGCAAGGCAAGTTTATTTCTATAGCACAATTCAGACACAATTCAGTGTTTCCAGTCTAAGTGCTTTACAGGGTCACGAAATACATCAAGATTAAAATATATCAAGCGTAGAATACACATTAGAAAAGTTAAAAAATTAAATGAAATTAAATGAAAATAAAATAAAATAAAATAAAATAAAATAAAATAAAATAAAATAAAATAAAATAAAATAAAATACAATAAAATAAAATAAAATACAACAGTAATTATCCATCCGTATGTAAACAAATGGCATGTAAACAAAAGCTAGCAATATGCCAGTTTACAGAGCCTAGGCTGTGGATTTATTAACACTGGATTTTTTTTTCAGCGCACACACAGTACAGACAGGTCGTGAGGAGATATTCACTGATTTTGACAAAAAGTGATTTTGACAACAAGCGTTCTCCAGAATCACTGACTCCACCTTTAAGTCATGAGATAACAGTAAAGTGTTTCTTTACAACAAAACTGCTTTTAAAGAATCAAATTATTTAAGTTTTATCCGGATTTTATTCAATAAAAATAACATTTAAAAAGGTAAAACTGACCCATTTTCATACTAATGTTAACTGTGTATGAGAGCTTGTCCCACTTTCTCTGGTTAACTACAAAGGCAGTGAACTCTCATTTGCATTTTGTGTGCAGACAATTAGCTCTGTTCTGCTCTGCTCCCTCACTTCTGGCCAAATATAACACTTTAACGCACACACACACACACACACACACACACACACATACACACACACACACACACACACACACACACACACACACACACACACACACACACAGTTAGCAGATTAGCAGCCGTACTGTTGTTTACGAGGTGTGCAGACTGAAGACATTTAAAGGCCGCATGCACTTTCAATTTCAATTGTTGAAAGTGAAAGTTTAACTGCAGCTGGCTCTCCTCTTTGCCAAATCCTGAACAACCTGGCAATTAAAAAGTGCATGGCATTAAAACACAGTCAGCTTAAGTGTAACTGATGATGCATTTGTATACAAAACACATCGTTTAAATTAAAGGTCTAAAAAGTACATGTATTTGTTTATGTGACTAAACCTTGCTTGTTTGTTTGCGTCTGCATATTTCTCCTATACAACCATCTGAAATAATCTCAACTTCTAAAGCACTTACATCAACTAAACTTTCCATAATCATTCTTGGCACTATTCTGAAGGTTATTCGCCCTTAAAAGCGAGATTACCTCACACACACACACACACACACACACACACACACACACACACACACACACACACACACACACACACACACACTCAGCTGTGTTATCTTCATTACACTTCATTAAGTCACCTACACTATCAGCATGTTTGCATCATCATCTGACAGCAGCTTCCTCTGTGGTTGCCATGGAATTCCTGAACAGGAAATGAGGTCGAGTGTGTGTGTGTGTGTGTGTGTGTGTGTGTGTGTGTGTGTGTGTGTGTGTGTGTGTGTGTGTTAAGACCTATTAAAGTGATCTATGGCCTAGGAGCCAAAGGGTGCTAACTGACTGAAGGAGGAATCGTTTGGGAGAAAAGGCACCTGCTATGGAAGACTTGTGCTGTGTTGGAAAAGCCCTACTAACGTCCTACTCATAACGTCCTACTCATACTAAAAGCCCTACTAACGTCCTACTCATAACGTCCTACTCATACTAAAAGTCCTACTAACGTCCTACTCATAACGTCCTACTCATACTAAAAGCCCTACTAACGTCCTACTCATACTAAAAGCCCTACTAACGTCCTACTCATACTAAAAAGCCCTACTAACGTCCTACTCATAACGTCCTACTCATACTAAAAGCCCTACTAACGTCCTACTCATACTAAAAGCCCTACTAACGTCCTACTCATACTAAAAAGCCCTACTAACGTCCTACTCATAATGTCCTACTCATACTAAAAGCCCTACTAACGTCCTACTCATACTAAAAGCCCTACTAACGTCCTACTCATAACGTCCTACTCATACTAAAAGCCCTACTAACGTCCTACTCATACTAAAAGTCCTACTAACGTCCTACTCACACTAAAAGCCCTACTAACGTCCTACTCATACTAAAAGCCCTACTAACGTCCTATACTCATACACATTTTGACGTCAATTTGAGTAGGGGAGAGTGGCCTAAGTTGTGCCGGTGGGGAAGTTGTGCCACCCCTTGTTTCTAGAAAACCATAGAAGAAATTGGAAATGTGACCACATATTTAAGAAGAGCCATCCATTTAACTCATGCCAGTGACGCACAACACCCTGATATACAGTATCTCACAAAAGTGAGTACACCCCTCACATTTCTTCACATTTTTCTTTATATCTTTCCATGGGACAACACTGAAGAAATGACACTTTGATACAATGTAAAGTAGTCAGTGTACAGCTTGTATAACAGTGTAAATTTACTGTCCCCTCAAAATAACTCGACACACAGCCATTAATGTCTAAACTGTTGGCAACAAAAGTGAGTACACCCCTTAGAAAAAATGTACAAATCGGGCCCAAAGTGTAAATATTTTGTGTGGCCACCATTATTTTCCAGCACTGCCTTAACCCTCTTGGGCATGTAGTTCACTAGAGCTTCACAGGTTGCAACTGGAACCCTCTTCCACCCATTTATGACAGCATAACAGAGCTGGTGGATATTAAAGACCTTGCGCTCCTCCACCGTCTGTTTGAGGATGCCCCAAAGATGCTCAATAGGGTTTAGGTCTGGAGACATGCTTGGCCAGGCCATAACCTTTACCCTCAGCTTTTTTAGCAAGCCACTGGTCGTCTTGGAGGTGTGTTTGGGGTCGTTATCATGTTGCAATACCACCCTGCGGCCCAGTTTACGAAGGTTGAGTGCACGTGGTCGGCGTCGTACACAGAGGTTGGCTTTGGAAAATAGACGTATGAGTGCTGCCAGCATTGCTGAAGGGCTTGAAGGGGTGGGGGGTCAACCTGTCAGTGCTCAGACCATACGCCGCACTCTGCATCATACTGGTCTGCATGGCTGTCATCCCAGAAGGAAGCCTATTCTAAAGATGATGCACAAGAAACCCCACAAAAAGTTTGCTGAAGACAAACAGACTACGGACATGGATTACTGCAACCATGTCCTGTGGTCTGATGAGACCAAAATACATTTATTTGGTTCAGATGGTGTTAAGAGTGTGGAGCGGCAACCAGGTGAGGAGTACAAAGACAAGTGTGTCTTGCCTAGAGTCAAGCATGGTGGTTGGAGTGTCATGGTCTGGGGCTGCATGAGTGCTGCCAGCACTGGGGATCTACAGTTCATTGAATTCTAACATGTACTGTGACATACTGAAGCAGAGCATGATCCCCTCCCTTCATAAACTGGGCCGCAGGGCAGTACTGCAACATGATAACGACCCCAAACACACCTCCGAACGACCACTGGCTTGCTAAAGAAGCTGAGGGTAAAGGTTATGGACTGGCCAAGCATGTCTCCAGTCTTAAACCCTATTGAGCATCTTTGGGGCATCCTCAAACGGGAGATGGAGGAGCGCAAGGACTCTAATATCCACCAGCTCCTTGATGTCGTCATGAATGGGTGGAAGAGGGTTCCAGTTGCAACCTGTGAAGCTCTAGTGAACTACATGCCCAAGAGGGTTAAGGCAGTGATAGAAAATAATGATGGCAAAACAAAATATTGACACTTTGGGCCCAATTTGGAAATTTTTTCTTAGGGGTGTACTCACTTTTGTTGCCAACAGTTTAGACATTAATGGCTGTGTGTCGAGTTATTTTGAGGGGACAGTAAATTTACACTGTTATACAAGCTGTACACTGACTACTTGACATTGTATTAAAGTGTCATTTATTCAGTGTTGTCGCATGGAAAGATATAATGAAATATTTGAAGAAATGTTAGGGGTGTACTCACTTTTGTGAGATACTGTATATGTACATATTTGAGTTGGAGACTTTACTGTCAATGTCTCACTTTAAAGTCACTTTGAGTAAAAAGTGGCACAACTTAGGCTTACTCTCTATGTTGTTAGCCTGGCATTTCCAGACCTGCCACTAGGCGCTGGCAAATTAAATGTAATGTGCCTGTGCCTGCTGTTGGTCTCCATTGAAGCTCATTAAATATGTCAAAAAATCCTGAGCTACCAATCAAATCGTTCTTTCTGATATGGACGGGCCAGAGCCCTATGTATGGTGCTCTGGGGCGGACGTAACCGTATGACAACAGTGCTGTTTTAATAAACAGAGATGGCTTTGGATATGTTCTTCGAGTTTGAGACGGCTTTCTGGACACTTAGCGATATGGAAGACGTCACTCAAATCTTTCATTAGTAAGTAAGAGGATATGCCTATAAATAGTGAAAACGAGAGACACTGAACATTTGGAGTGGTCTCTTCATTTTTTCCAGAGCTGTATATACAGTATAGTCGCTTGCACAATGCAGATGAATTGAGTTTGTCCTCTTCACCCTTTGACCCTCGTCTCACACCGTAGTTTCCACAGTGAGCCAGTGACAGTGACACCTGAGCTCTGAGCGGTTTGACTTCCCATTAAACTTTAACTGACATAGATATAGATAGGAGGAGTGGAAACAAGGGGACACGTAGGCTAGAGGTACAGTAGGATAAATGAACTGCAGGCTTCGTGGTTTTTACCCCGATCGGATCAAATGTTCAGACAGACAGACAGACAGACAGACAAACAGACAAACAGACAGACAGACAGACACACAGACACACATACAGGCAGACATACAGACAGACACACATACAGACAGACAGTGATGAATTGTTTATGGAGGTAAGGTACGGTATGGAGCCTCTCACTACTTTGAACTTGTGGATGATGCCATCTTTAGTAAACTAGCTTATTGTCCTTGAAGGCCACCGTAGCTTCTGTAAATTCATAGATATAGGAGTATAGTAGTATAGAGCGGAAAAACAAGGGGACAGGTATAGTAATGGTCTGGGTTAGTGGTAACAGTGGTACAGTAGAAGTAAGTGATAGGCTGCTTTCTGGCCACACCTTTAATGGTTGGGCCTATGGTGAAATGAACTGGGCGGTTTTTTACTTCGATTGGATCAAATGTTCAGACAGACAGACAGTGATGAATTGTTTATGGAGGGAAAGAAAGCCTCTAACTCCATAGATAGATAGATAGATAGATAGATAGATAGATAGATAGATAGATAGATAGATAGATAGATAGATAGATAGATAGATAGATAGATATAGATAGATAGATAGATAGATAGATAGATAGATAGATAGATAGATAGATAGATAGATAGATAGATAGATAGATAGATAGATAGATAGATAGATAGATAGATAGATAGATAGATAGATAGATTTTTTTTTTTTTATTTATTATTCTTTAGGACAATTCCACACAATACACAATTTTCTCTTGCAAATATTCATACATCATACTTTGTGTTGTCCGAAGGGAGATGGAAGAAGCCAAAGGCTTATCAGGTCCCGCCCCCATAGATAGATAGATAGATAGATAGATAGATAGATAGATAGATAGATAGATAGATAGATAGATAGATAGATAGATAGATAGATAGATAGATAGATAGATAGATAGATAGATAGATAGATAGATAGATAGATCTGTGTGTTTGATTTAAAATAATTCCCAATATCTCAAATTCACCTTCCACTATTGAAAGATTGAGAGGCTACTGAACCTTTTTGTAACAGAGTCCAAAACCCGCACAATGCAGGAAGTGAAAAATCCCTCTGAAGGTGTATTAATGCTGATGCAGACGGTAGTGTGTGTGTGTGTGTGCGCGTGCGGTAGTAGCAATAGAGGACTATTAAATAAATCTTTCCCATTATAGTGGGTGAAATGAATGAATCTGGCTCCTTCTTAAAGGGCCGGCGACACCAGATAATGTGTAAATAACGAGGAGAGCTTTCTGGAATCCATCAACACTGCTGGTAATGTTATACGCTCTGCTCCGAGGTGTAATTGTTCGGTGTGAGCACAGCTGAGCCGGAGATATTAACTTTTAACTGTGTTTTCTCCTATGCATATAACACAGACAGAATCAAGAGAGCCTTATGTTGGCGATACAACTTAGGCCTTTATTTGTTTGCATTTTCGCAAATAGGAACCATTAAAAAGTTACCAAATGAGTTGTTAGAAATACTCCTTTTTTGCAATACAAGTGCATTCCCATATTTACAATTAAGTACATTGAGATCAAGTCCCATCTGTCAATATCTTTCCAACTTTACTTTAACTTTAACTGGAACTGTCTAGTTTATTCTCGAAATATACATTTTTTTTCTCACTTAAAAAGGTAAGCATGGGGGCGCCCTTAGCTCAGTTGGTAGGGCATCCCCCCCCCCCCCATGGGCCTCGGCCAGCAGTGGATCCGGGTTCGATTCCAGCCCGCGGTCGTTCTCTGCATGTCACTCCCCTCTCTGCCCCATTTCAACTCTGTCTCTACACTATCAATAAAGCATAAAAATGCCACAAAAAAAAAAAAAGTAAGCATCATTGAATGTTAAAACTTAAATAAAATATGTGTACCCTGCCAGTGTGTTGAGCGATGCCTCTAGATACTTTAATGCAAATTGCTGCGATCTGATACAAAGTCTTTCTAGGGTTTAAACCTTAATTGCCTCGGTGAGTCGACAGACACTGTATCTGCTGACGGTGCTGATAAGTGGTTCACCCAAAAATAACCAACTCCAATTCCCTGCTGTTCTCAGAGCACCTGCTACACCTGTGCCCTTCACTGTTTAATAAGCCTCTGTAGCACATCGACAGTGTCTACTCAAACTGCACTCCATCACGGTTTAAAGCTATAGTGCGTAACTTTTTCATATTAAATTAATGTCGGTTACATCCAAGCCATCGCCAAACGAGTTGACACAAAGTTGATTAAGCCTCATCAGATCCACAAAACTCTCTGTATTTCTCAGTGTGGCAGCGTTTACAAACTGGTGTCGCCCCACTGACACTGGTGCAGGAGCTCAGAAAAGAAGAGCCCAAGAAATGTTTCAGTTGTTGATTCAACTGCTAAGAAAAAATCTGGACGTACAGCAGAAGGTATAAAATCCATGCGCGATCACTGAAGGCTTAACTCATGTAAATGCACCGACAGTGTTGTTGTAATTACTCAGAATTCCTCATTGGGGGCGACAGAAGTTACGCACTATAGCTTTGAATAAGTGTTTACTCGTGGCGGCCTCACGTACTCCCTCATCAACATGAGCAAATCCAGTCTGCATGAGGGAATGATATCTTGATGTTGACATGATGTTTTTTGCTGTGGCATTTCACCCCACCAGCTCAATCAGTATGGCTTACACTGCATGCGGCCAGATTATGGCTACATTCCAAACCCCATACTTCCCTGCTATTTAGTCTGGTAGAAAAGAGATTTAGGATGTCCCAATGCATGTAGTCAGATGTACCCAAATACAAAATTACCCTACAACCGGTTGGGATTTTTTAGTGTGGAGACTCGGTCCCACAGTCCAATGCACACCGGAAGTTATGTCACATCGACGGAGTGAAAACAACCAGCGATGAGACAGATATATAAGCAAGAGGCAAGTTCAAGGAGCGCTGATATGATCAAATAAATAAATACAAGTATGTCCCAATTGTAGCATACTGCATTCTCACTACATACTTTTTCTGATCAGCTGTAGTATGTAGAATAGTCAAAAAGAAATAGTATGCGATTTGGAACGCAGGGGTATATTCCATAACAGGTTGTCAAATTAGTGTGCATTACTAGAGTGAAAACACAGCTCCCTACCCCTCCCCTCTATGTGAAGTCATTTGTCATGTTGTCAGAGCACTCAGGTTTCAGCTAAGGGGGGTTTTAATAATTCCCGGTCGAGGTGGGACCCTAATAACAGCTGAGCTAAAGTTTCCAGTTGGACCCAGTTGGTTGTTACTGGGTGTTGAGACTGTTAAGACACACAGGAAGAGGTGGAGTGTGCTGGTTGGAGTGACGTCAACGGCAACAGAACTTGGGGAGCCTGGTTGCTATGGGACGCCATGTGGTTATTACACACACACAAGCAGGCCAGGCACGCACACACACACACACACACACACACACACACACACACACACACACACACACACTTAATGCTACAGCCAGGTTTTTTTGGGTGACAAATAACTTAATAGTCACTAAAACTGTTCATACCAAGTAAAAATGTAATAATAATCAGTTATAGGGGGTTGATATTACCCGTATATCAACCCTCCTTCCTTAACATATTGCAGTCAATAACTTAGCTATGGTTATGTTAGGTAAAATAAGGACCATGTGTTTAATTGTAGGCTTTGAGAGGTCATTTTCATAGATATAAAGCCATGTTATGTTTTAGCTGTGATGCTGAATTATTTATTATACAGACAAATTCAGTTAAAGGCACTGACTGCTTTTGACCTGAACTTTTAACCCAATCCAGCATGTTTGGGATGAACTGTAGCGCAGACTGCTAGCTGTACTGATCATCCATCATCAGGGTTGGACCTTCACTGATTCTCTAGAGTCTGAATTAGGAGCAAATCCCTTCAGCCAGGTTCAAACATCTGGTGGAGAAACTGGGCTGAGGAAGTTTTTTTTTTTAACCTTTTTTTATACAGGTGAATCCCATTGAGACCGGAGACTCTTTTGCAAGGGAGACCTGTTCCCATTCACACACACATTCATACACCGATAGCAGGCTAACTATCGACATTCACACGAGGCAAGGTGGGTGAAGTGTCTCGCCCAAGGACACAACTACCATGACATAAGTGGCAGGGCGGGGATCAAACCGCCAACCGTTCGATCATTGGCCGACCCGCTCTACCACCTGAGCCAAAGTCGCCCCATTAAGAGCAGCAGGTGAGTAAGCTAAGAGTTGAGATGAGAAAATATGTTAGAATACAATATTGGATGAAACTTTTCCGGTGTCCACACTTTTAACAATATGAATTATTTGCTTGTTTTAGTATTTCACAACATGTGGAAAAAAAGATGCAACTAAAGAAAATGAAAATATACCTTAAAATATATCACGATCTAGTTAGAAAGTCCTGCAATAAATTATACATTTGCAAAGCTAATAACTAAATCTCTTATGTGCATCTTTAACATACAAACACACAACACTGGACCAAACTGTCATCCAACAGAGAACTTACTAAGAGGCTTGAGCGCCAGGCCAAAAAGTTAAGAGCACAGCTAAGAGGACTGACCTTAAAGTGTTGGCAAAATAAAACTGCTATGGATAACAGGGAGTGCTATAGGAGAAAACAGGCCCTACAAAATGTACGTAATACAGAAA
This sequence comes from Hyperoplus immaculatus, assembly GCA_949357725.1. Taxonomy (NCBI): domain Eukaryota; kingdom Metazoa; phylum Chordata; class Actinopteri; order Uranoscopiformes; family Ammodytidae; genus Hyperoplus; species Hyperoplus immaculatus. The sequence continues at coordinate 25,034,407 of OX442366.1, read as the reverse complement.
ATTGCAGTATTAATTGTACAACCCTACACTTTCTTCACTGTGATTTTTTTTAAATTTTACTGAAGAAAGATTTTTTTTTTTTTTTTTACCACTGACAACTTACAACATTTCAGCTTATAACATGTGCAAATATAAAAAAGTAATAGTTCTAAATGAAAAAAATACAGACATAAAGATGTTAAATCTCATCCCTGCTTCTTCTATATTTCAGTGAGTAAACCGGGAGCTTACAAACAGTAAAAGATATTTTCCTAAATGCTTTGCTGTCATCATCATGATCAGAAGCAGCATGTCTGAGGTAGTTGGGCATCTTTCTGTCTTGCTACTCCTCTGTAGCCTAGCAACAACAACCCCCTAAAGCAAAGTCTCCATCACCATCACACTACAGTGACTTCAATATATTTATTTATATTTATATTTTATGTAACGCTCCAGTAGCAATGATATCTCCCCTGGCTTCACCCAAAAAACCTGATGTCCCAAATCAACATTGACAGATGAGCTCAGGAAATGTCAGTGTGTGTTTGTCAGTGTAATATCAGAGAATTGATCATCTACAGTGGTGAGATTCTAGATGCCAACGCTCACTTGCTAACCCCTCAGTTTTGGGGAATGTACAGAAGCTACGGTGGCCTTCAAGGACAAGAAGTTATAGTTACTAAAGATGGCATCATCCACCACTGCCTCAAGTCTTTCCACAATATCAAGTGATGAGGTGAAGATGTATTTAGTTATTTATTCTATAGTACTTCTTCTTCTTGGTTTTCCAAGAGGTGCATTTCCACAGGACGCCCATTATATATAAAAACATGTAAGGCTGTTAGGTTTGTCCATTCTGTGCTACTGTAGAAACATTAAAAGGCTCATTCTAAGGTTATAAATGGTAAATGGACTTGACTTATACAGCGCTTTCTAGTTGATTTTCTCAGCCCCAAAGCGCTTTACATATCTTACCACGTTCACCCATTCATTCATACACACACTCCTACACCGATGGCAAAAGAAACAACAACTTTTATTTTAAAGCAATTATACACTAATTAAAACATACTTAGTTATATTATATTCCATTTCTACCAAGTCTGTTCTGAAAAATGACAAAATGCCAATAAATTCTACACACTGCATCTTTAAGACCCAATATTCTCCTGTTTTGTGGTTAATATAAACCCCCGCGTTAGTAATTAAAAGTGAAACATGATCCAGTTATTTGAGCCTTACTGTTGCACGAGGTGAATTTATAATCACAACCCTGCGCCAATGTGTCAAAGAATCTATTCCTGTAAAAAACAGACAAAGGCGCCGCATCATGCAAATTACCTTCTGCATGAAAACTGGCAAAACATCATCTCAGAACATACAAGTTTACACTAGAGGAATGGTTAATGAGCATGAGGTGTGTGTGTGTGTGTGTGTGTGTGTGTGTGTGTGTGTGTGTTTGGGGGGGGGGGGTATGGGGTGTGTGAGTGTGAGTGAGTGAGTGAGTGAGTGAGTGAGTGAGTGAGTGAGTGTGTGTGTGTGTGTATGCAGGGAAGAAGGAACAGGGGAGGGGGCGGAGGTGAGAAAATTACAGTTATCATGAATCAATTAAACCACTCCATCAAATAACAGACATTATGCATTTCCAATCATAGTCAGGCAAAAGTAGATGATAAAAATATCGTAACACAATTTCGTTAGCCTCATAGCATAATTGCCTAAATCATATTTACTCTACTATACTTTTACTCTACATCTACTCTATTCTACATCTACTCTACATCTACTCTACTACTTTCCCCTATAACCCTTTAAAATATGACTTGGGCAATTATGCTATTAGGCTAACAATATAGCAATTAAATTTTTTCTCCCTGCGGTCAGACAAGATTGTTGGACTCACAATAGCAGGTAATTATTAAAAAAAAAATAATAATAATTTAAATGTTGCCGCATTCTTTACCGGCAATCAACCAACCGATGACCTTTATTTCAACTTGAGGGACACTGACACTGCCCCCATTTACAGTGGCAACGAGCAAGAGTATAATCAAGGATAACACACAGATTAAAAAAAAAAAGATTAAAAGGATTCAAAAAAATATAAGGATAAGAATAGTTTAAAATACTAAAAGAGCAACACGTTAAACCAGTTACAGTGAGACGTGTAAAATTCAGAAATCATAGTTCTAAATAGACCAAAAGTAAGATGATTACAGAGTAGTCATTTTTTTTGAACCATGGTTAACCCTAACCCTGGGACCCGGGGAACATGAGCCCGTTTTGCTCAGCCCTAAAGCGCTTTATATTGCTTACCACATTCACCCATTTACACACACACATAACACACACACACACACACACACACACACACTGATGGCAGTTACCGATGGAAGCTACTGTATTCCTTTAAGTGTGTCCTTCTCCCTCATAACTCAGTCAGGCTGCTAGCATCTCTCACAGCTTCATAATTACAGAGTAGTCCAACTGCTTCCAACTGCTGCAGAGATATCTCATTAACACACACTCATGGTGATTTATGTGGAAGAGTCGGACAGGTGGTTCAGCCCACACACACACACACACACACACACACACACACACACAACCATTTTTTCATACACACACACACACACACACACACACACACACACACACACACACACACACACACAAAACCATTTTTTCATACACACACACATCATTTTTAACACACACACATCATTTTTAACACACACACTACATCTTCATAGTAATGCCTCATAATGATGCTCGTTATAAAACACTCGCCCACCCGCTGTGCAGCAACACCTCAGAGATGCAACACTAACGCTGTAAACACAAATATCACCCCTGTTAGGTTACACACTTCTATTTTTTACCTTTTCAACCTTAAACAGCTTCTTAGAGACACACAGAGACACAGGTAAAAGCAGATTGTTTTCAAGCACTGGTTAAATACAGATGTTTGTCTATTTTGCTTCCATAACATGTCTTCTTTCATACTAGTAGAAAGCAAAGGTCTAAACTGTACATTCAGGTGTTTATTTGACTAAACCTTTTCTGTTTGTGTCTGTATATTTCTCCTATACAACCATATTTAACGGACATTATCTCAACATTAGGTTTTTGCAATGACCCACACATCTGAACTTCTAAAGCACTTACATCAACTTAACTTTCCATACTCATTCTTAGCACTATTTTGAAGGTTATTACTAAAGGATTTGTTTAAATGTTAATTGTCTGATTTATGAGACATTTTGTTCTTATAAACATGCTGAAAATGCATTTTTAAGACCTGTATATAGTATTTATTGAGAATTGAAAAAAAGGCTGTATCCAAAATCTGTCTTGCATATTTATCCAAACATTTCTGAAACAATTGTAATACAAAAAAATATTGTTTAAATGTCAGTAATCAACTGGCAAAGTTTCATGATGATATCTATAAGTTAAAAATGTGAAACCCTATTCACCTTTATTTATACAGGTAAATCCCATTGAGACCGGAGACTCTTTTTCAAGGGAGACCTGTTCCCATTTACACGTTACCATTCACACACACATTCATACACCGATAGCAGGCTAACTATCGACATTCACAAGAGGCAAGGTGGGTGAAGTGTCTTGCCCAAGGACACAAAAACCATGACACAAGTGGCAGGGCGGGGATCGAACCGCCAACACTTCGATCATTGGCCGACGCGCTCTACCACCTGAACCAGAAGGAGCTCCCTGTACATATCTCACCACTGCATTTAGCCCATAACGCAGCCTACTCGCTATGAATACAAATTATGTTCCTCATAAACGAACGATCAATTATCAAATCCTGATTATGTTGTTGGAATTAGCACACAGCCAGCGTCTTGTTTGACAAATGGGTTCATTATCCTTTAGCCCAACGGTTCGACAGCCGGGAGAGAGAGAAAAAAAAGATAATTTATGTTCACCTCCATGGAGCTATTTGTACTAATCTGACATATAAATGCAAGACAGGAGCTCCGTATGTGTAGCTAACATGAGGTATCTCTCTCTCTCTCTTCTCTCTCTCTCTCCCTCCCTCCCTCCCTCTCTCTATCTCTCTCTCTCTCTCCCTCTCCCTCTCCCTCTCTTTCTCTTTCTCTCCCCCCTCTCTCTGTCTCTCCACCCTCTCTCTCTCAGTCTCCCACCCCTCTCTCTCCCTCTCTCTCTCTCTCTTTCTCCCTCTCTCTCTCTCTGCAGTGACTGGTTGTAAACAAGGTCACGATAACACAGGAGAATAGCAGGGGGTACAAGCTAAGCACCCATGGGTATACCCCCTTACACACAGTTACAATGAAAAATCGGTGTTCACTAGAATTTTTTGTTTTGAGGCTAAAATGAACACTTAAGTTGTAAACAAATGAACTGTTTACATTTGAGCCAACTAATTATCCTTTTGTTGAGAGAACTTATCATTCATGTTTAATGAAAATGTATCTTTCATATGAATAAAAACGTACAACACTAATCACGGCAATTTCAAACAATAACAGTTGTGCCAATTCTCTGTCATTCAGATAACAAACACAACCAAGCTTTACAGGGTTCCAGGCTCCATTCATTCACACAGTCATACCGGTGATGCAAAACTACACTGGTAGCCACATCTGCCCTGGTGCAGACTGACGGAAGCGTGGCGGCCAATTCCTGCCTACGGACCCTCCAATCACCACCTCAAACATACAGCAGTCATACACATTCACACGAGGCAAGGTGGCTGAAGTGTCTTGCCCAAGGACACAGCAACCATGACGCAGGTGGCAGGGCGGGAATCGAACCGCCAACCCCTGGATCATTGGCCAACCCCCTCTACCACAGCGCCCCCCCCCCCCAGTACATCCACATACAGACACAAGAGGCCAAATCCATATGGCTGGACTCATTTATGGAGTGTTGTCCAATGTACCTTTAATAGAAAAACCTGTTTCCATTCTGTAAAGCATAACAGTAGATTGTGGTCCAGGTTCGGCTAACGAAAAGTGTAGAATGTGAAGGTTATAGATAAGGAAGAATATATTAAAGAGTTTGTGTGTGTGTGTGTGTGTGTGTGTGTGTGTGTGTGTGTGTGTGTGTGTGTGTGTGTGTGTGTGTGTGTGTGTGTGGGAAATAGGTTTCTTAATCTCCATCAACAACAGGCGGAAAAAATTGTGTCTATATTGTCAGTGTGTAGCGTTGTAGCCGCGGGCGACAGAACCCCGCGACGTTCTGTTTGTTTTCACTAAAAACCATTATGAGATGTCAGTCCCTTAGTCTGGGTGATTGAAGAAGGCAGAATAAATTGCATACAGAAAACACACACACACACACACACAGAGACACACTATCTCTCACATATGCACACACTAGGGATGGGCATTTTAAGAAATTCAATTGATCGATCATCGGGAAAATTAACGAGCAATTATCGATTAATCGTTATCTTTTTTTACATATTAAAAAATGCCAACAGAACATCCAAAATACAGCGTTTTTACCATAGACTGTATACAAGAGGTTTTTACTCAATTACATCTTTATTCCAAGATCTTCTAGGCAAACAAATCTATTAAGACAAGGCAACTTTTTTAAATAAAATAATAATAAAATGCAGCGCTGGTTAAAGCCCGAGGCTATGAGCCAACAAGGAGCCAATGCTAAGATACCTTTTAAAGTTTTAACACATATGCGCCTCCTAAGATGCTGCCAAAGACTGCATAAGGGCACGGCACGTTTCTCTGAGTGGTAAAGGACCTAACATTACTTCAACTAATAAACAAAATGTGCAAATTTGTTCCCTGATGAAGGCGAAGTAGGAAAGCATAGACGCTAAAGTTAGCCGCTAATGCTAGCGGCGCTAACGTTAAACAGGGTCGGATTTAGGCTTCAATGTACAAGTGGTACATAATTCGGTTTGTTTAAGTGTTGTACAAGGTTTCACAATGCTTAATGAACTTAGTTATTTTCAGATCTAAAGCTGTCCGATGCCAAACTTCGCCTTAACTTCTTGCTGTTTAAGTTTTGCCATCTACGGCAGCTCGCAGGCTGCTGCCTGAGCCTGTTCTGTTGTCTCCTACTACTAGTTAAGTATCTCCCCCTGCTGGTAGGATGTTTAATTGCTGCCCATACAGTCTG
>OX442366.1:24883290-25020790 GCA_949357725.1 Hyperoplus immaculatus | reverse complement strand
CAAACACAAGGAGAACACAGCACAAAACTGTTCCTGTGTGTGTGTGTGTGTGTGTGTGTGTGTGTGTGTGTGTGTGTGTGTGTGTGTGTGTATGATGCACACCTCATCTCTACTGCACAGGCTGTATTTGCACTATTTCTGTGTTAATTAAGGTCTCAGGTGTTGCTCTCTTCACTTGTGTGTTCCTCTTATAGGCCTACATTATATATTTTATATTGCATTGTTGAGAGGAGCCTGGGACTCAATATTTTCATTGCCGTCAACTGCTCCTGTAACTGTTGCGCATATACAACCAAATAAAACAATCTTGAAAGACGAATTCATACAATGTTTTTTTTTAGGATTTCGATGCATAATTTCCATCACCTATACAGGCATAATGACAGTCAGATATTGTCAATGATTGTCATAAAATATAAGACAGAATCTTATACAGCCACTGCCGTCAATCAAATGCAATACAAACAATCACAATGACATGACGGCTATGATAAAGGTTTCCCCACAATATCTTTAGAATGAATACCTTTTTCCACTCCTAACAAAAGTCCATAATGTTCCGTTTCTTTTTTCATACAATGTTTTTTTAAGCTTCAGATGCAGAATTTCCATCACCTACTACTAGGCCTAAATGGCAGTCAGTTAGACAGCAACTGCACATTAATCAACTGCAAAAACAATCACAATTAGGCCTACATGACAGCTGGCTACCTTTACCAACAAAATCACCTTCCCTTTTTTTTTTACAACCATCTAAGAAGAAAGAAAAGGGCTCAAACCTTGTTCATATAGTGTGCCTGTGCAGCATTATGTGAGAGGCTATCTGGCTAATGCTTTCTATCGGGGCATGTCATTAGCAAACATGTTAGTGCCACTACGTTATCTCAATATAGGCTCCTCCCACCTCGTGCAAGCCGCCCTTTGCTTTGCTCTGATTGGTCAGCGCTTAGAGTAGCAGTCCTGGCTCTTTGGGTACCACCATGTACGCTCCATCCACATCCCTGTGTGTGTGTGTGTGTGTGTGTGTGTGTGTGTGTGTGTGTGTGTGTGTGTGTGTGTGTGTGTGTGTGTGTGTGTGTGTGTGTGTGTGTGTGTGTGTGTGTCAGTCAATCAATACATCCATCACGTGACGCCCACACTGCAATTGTGACAGTTAATGCATTGTGCAAATGTAAGCAGCTGATCAGCACATAAGGCGACATCAAGCGAATTACACACCGACACACACGCACACACACACGCACACACACACACACGCACACACACACACACGCACACACACACACACACACAAGCGACAGATTCCACCTTCAACTGCAGCCATTTAAAGATATAGGCCTATTTTCGTTCCTACCTGCCCACTGTTTTTTGAAATGATATTAATGTCAAGCTATCTCGTACCCTATCACGCTCAACCTCACACACACACACACACACACGCACACACACAAACACACACACACACACACACACACACACACACAAGCGACATAATCCAGCGTCAACTGAAGGCACTTAAAACCTGAATAAAACATATATTTTTGGTTCTTACCTGCCGACTGTTTGGTTGGCGAGCTGCCTCATTCGGTTAAATTGCTTCTTCATCTTGCGTGTGTAGGTGTGTGTGTGTGTGTGTGTGTAGGTGTGTGTGTGTGTGTGTGTGTGTGTGTGTGTGTGTGTGTGTGTGTGTGTGTGTGTGTGTGTGTGTCTTTTTTCCTCTGCGTTACCACCGGGCGTTAGAGCCTATATCTCCTCATATCTCATTGATTGAATAAAGTCATACGAGCTCCGCGCTGGTCTATGGCAGCCGGCGAGGTTCAGTGTAGTCCTTAAAAAACATCCAGTTTGTGTTGTCGGGGGTAAAACGTGAAGCTAAATCCTCGTCATTTCTGCTGATGAGGACGGCGAGTCTCTCTGTCATCCGCTCCGGAGATGCTGGACCGATCCCTCTCTCTCTCTCTCTGTATCTCTCTCTCTCTCTCTCTGCCTCTCTCTCTGTATCTCTCTCTCTCTCTCTCGCTCTCTGTATCTGTCTCTCTCTCTGTATCTGTCTCTCTCTCCCAAGGCTCTGACAGCTCGCTGGCGACATGACGTAGACCTACGCTCCACGCCGTTGCATTGTGGGAATTGTAGTACACTCACATCCCTTTCCACTGAGTTCATGATGGAACATTTAAATTTTTACTCAAGTAGGCTCATAGTACTTTACCATGCAATTCAATTTCAATTTAACAAGCTTTATTGACATGCATTTAGTACAACAATATTGACAAAGCATCATATTGGTTCATGATATATAGGCCTATAGGCTACAAATGTAATAGCAACATAGTGATGATCAAAACTGAAGTCGTAATAATAATTATTACAATAATAATAAAATTAATCATGTTGTGGTATCAACGGCAATCATCTTATTAATATGAGACAATAATTAAAAAAAATGTTGTCTTAACTTTTCTTCTTGTGCCTCTTTTTAAATGCCTCCAATATATTTAGGGAAATATTGTACTTTTTATATTTCTCTACAATCATTTCACAGCTTTAGTCATATTTTATTACTTTTTAGCACTCGTTGAAGGACTTAGCTCCACCTCAAACAACCAGTTTACAGCCTACAGTTTATACAGCTTAAACAATTAGTCAATTAACTGATTAGTGGTTTAGTAGGCATGCTACATGTAAGTGCTGGATCTGAATGCTTCCTCCACCACTGCTACATAAATACAGATTACTTAATGTGCAATTCAGATGAAACAGAAATATCTGAATAAATATTTTGCATGGTTTGCTTACATCCACAATAACTTTTTATTTATCAATAAATTTATTGGTTTTCCTTTTTTTTCAACAAGAACAAGAACAATACAAAAAAAGACAATACAAATATACAAACAATACAACAATAAAAAAGGGGCCCAATAACTTTTAATGTTAAAGTAAGTGTGGAATAGCAAAAAGTACAGAATAACAAGACAAGTACTTATAACTCTTCAGACCTGTAAAAATCCTTCAAAAAATCGGAAAATTAAACATCTGCTTGATATGCTGACAATTAATAATGCTTTGACCTTTGACACGGGGTGAGAAGAAGACAGTAATCTATTTGAGAGTTTTCTGTATGTGAAAAATTTGTGAAATTTCTGGCCCAATAGAATAAATGTCCTTAGATTTTCCATTGAAGCACCGTAAAAGGTAATTAACGACTTTTATAGGTTATAATAATGAAAGTATTTAATTTTCTAGACATTAAAAGAGCACCTTATACTGCCCAGACCGAGCACAGCGTGAGGTCATCAGTGAGGCCTCATTAAATGGACGTTAATAGTCGTTGATACGTTTTACACAAAAGGCATACAATAAATCCCTTTAAATCAGCCTTCTTAATAAATTATTAGAAATTCATAACACTCAACATTATCTTTTATAGCTAGATTAATTGAGATTGATAATGGTTCTTAATTTAATGAGGAAATCAAGGACAGTGAAAGTATAAGATAAAGTGTTTCAACTGTAACTAACTTTTCCTTTACAGTTTAGCCACGAAACAATATTTTAGACTTTTGTGATAAAAAAATTAAAATAAATATCTTATTAAGTCACATCTGGATTATTTACAGAGTTTACTGTTTACTGGTATTATCTGAAATGTAAATTTTCTTAACTACATCAGTCTATAATATACATAATTTATATAAATGTATTGTTTGTATGCTGCTTTTACTTTACACATTTACTTTGGGACAATACAAGTGAATCTTATGTTATCTTTTTTTATAGACTGCAAAATGATCACGTTAGACTTAAATATTCATTAGGACATTATTAATTATCCTTACAGGCTGAATTTTCTTGATGACACATTTTAAAAGTATAGTTAAGCTCCCGGAAAGTGTAAAAAACTTCAGCTTTGATTGATGTGTTTTGTGCGTGCAAACAGCGCCATCTTGTGGCTGTCAGAGTCAAGTAGGAAAATCTCGTTGTAGAAGAACTCAGTTATATATATATTTATCAATACCAATGTTTTCTAGTAAGTTCGTGTTTATTGTAGGTGCATTGTCACAAAAACGTACCAAGTTAATAATAAGAATATTATAGAAATAAATCAAAAATTGAAATGAATGAAAATCCACATCCGCCCGGTGCAGTTACCACTCTGCTACCACACGTGGCGTCACTGAGTCGCGGTGTAATGTGTAATGTGATGAGTTGTTGCAACTGAAGAAGAAGAAGTAGTGTTTCTGCTTCTGGAGTTTACTTGTTGAATGACATTAGAGCGAAATTTACACTTTTTAAACTATACTTTCTTTACTGTGGAACAACTTACCAGACTTTTGGCGCAGAGTCGCGGCATTTCTGACCAACTGACCGGCCGCTTCGCCCTGAAATCATGCGGGACAGAACTAAAGAATTGGGAAATGTGAGTTTCGTTAGCAATAGCGAGCTAGCTTTCTAATGCTAACCTAGCCAAGTTCACTCCCTCTTTCAAAATATGGATTCTAACTTTGTTTTACTATGATTAAGACAACATAACAAACATAAGCGATTAAAACAACAACGTGCAGCGTGTTTGAATGTCTCAATGGTAACTTTTATTACGTTTTTATTACCAACTTCCGCTCCAGCCCATGGCCCCTCAGAGGATGTGTCGGGCCGGGGACAGGGCATGGCAGCCGGGGAAGATATCAGGGTTTCCGCCTCCTCCTCCGGTCCTTAAATAATCTTAAATCCTATCCTCTCAATTTAAAAGCCTTAACATGTCTTAGTATAAATAGGTATAACATTGCGTTAATGATGGTCTTAAAAGTCCTAAATGTAACTTGTAACACTACCCTGCTTATAATGCTTATATGATTAAATGTGTTTTGGAGGAAATATATATATATATTTTAATTGATCTCGCTGTAATAAAACTATAAAACCAACATAGAACCATAGAATGAATGTTAAAATGTTAATACATGTATTAACTTTGCAAGTAATTCAGGGATTCCAAGTTTATTTTAAACGCTTGGAGATTTTTGCTGGCAGTATGGACGTTGCTGTAGTTTGGTCTGGCTTTGCGAGACTAGTATGGATGTAATGCAGTTCTTAAATTTGAATTTCCTTCATAAAAGGTCTTAAAAATGCCTTTTTAAAAAGCTCTTACATTTAACTAGTCGAAACCTGTAGAACAACCCTGGATAAGTAAACATGAGAAAAAGCATTGATCTGACTGTCATTTTGTGTTTTGTTTTGTTAATCTTTGCACAGAAGGCCGAGGCTTCAGACGAGGATGAGGAGGGCAAAGCGTTGATGATCAAACCTGGAACCTCTTCAGCCAAAGAGGAGAAGGAGAATGAAGCGTTCTTTAAAAAGGTGAACTTTATTTTTTTTTCACTCATTTATAAAGAGATCTTGTCCATTAATAACCACATATCTGATACCTCCATATTGTAAAGTAGATAATCCTCCTCTTTCTCATTCTAAATACACTCTTTATAACAGTTTCTTGGATCAGTTGAAAAAGGCATCGGCACAAAGCTGGAAAAATGCAACTCTTCTGGTCTATTTGTAGATACGTGGTTTTCACAGGACAGCCACGCTACATATGATAATCTAAAACAATATAATGCATTGCTGCAGATGAAACTAGTACATAAGACAAACATACTTTTACTCAACTAAGGTTTTGAATATAGTACTTTAACTTTAAGTATTTTCTCACTGTGTGGTGTTTGTGCTTTCACTTCTTGCAACACTGATTGAATCCAGTTCTTAAGCTCTAAATGTGATAATGTTTAGTCAACATCACCTTCTGTTGTTGCTAATCCCAGTGTGTCCTTGTACTGTCTGCTGTGAACAAGGTGTGAGGGAATTCTCAGTCTTTAGTATGGTTTATATTAATAGTTCATTTATGCCTGTCTTGTGTTTCCGTCTAATATCGGCATAAATGAACTATTAATCTTGACCATTAATATTGACCATTATACTAAAGACTGAAAATTCCCTCACACAAGGATTCAGTGTATTTCTCAGGCTGAACTGATTAGTGAATTAACTGATCATTCGATTGATTGACAGAAAATGTATTGACAGCATTTTGATAATTGGGGAATTGTTTGTATTATTGCTCAGCACGTTTAAAAAAAATGTTTTATTAACTGGTTTATGGATTCGGTTACAAAATGTTAAAAAGAAAGTAAAAGTTCCTATTGCAAGAGTCTAGAGTCCACTGTATTTAAACAAACAGCCCACTTTGCAAATATAATAAATGAACAACGATATAAAAGAGGGAAAAAAAACCTGTAACCAGAGCTGTTTCGACTAGTTATATTTCTAGGTGATGGTTAACGATTAATTAGAGACCAAAACTGTTTAGAAAAAAATGTCTGTCAATCAACTTATCGAATTAACAGACTATCTTATCAGGGCCTTTGTTGCAGTGGTCGCTGGTTCAAATCCGACCCGTGGACCTTTACTGCAGGTCATCCCCCGATCTCCTTGTACCCCCCCCCCCATTTCAACTCTGTACTATCTAATAAAGCTTGAAAATGCAAAAAAAAAAAAAAAAATATTATCTTATCAATGTTTTAGCCCATAAGCTTCAAAACTTAGACTTAAATTTTCCTTTTTCTTGTTCTTCAGGTGCAGGACATCCACGAGGGTCTGAACAGTCTGAAGCGGATGGTGTCTGAGCTGGAGAACAAGCAGAAGACAGTGCTGGGCGTCGCTCTGCCAGAGGAGGGTCAGTGGGTCCAACTAAACACTCAAAGAAACATTGTTTGAAATGAGCTGTTTAAAGGCCTACTTCACCGGTTGGAATATGAAGGTGTATTGAACTCGGAGATCCTATGTAGTATAAATGTGCAAAATAAAATTGAAATCGGATCATCTTAGCCTGAGAAAAGGCAGAAAGAGTGTTTTATGGTCTCACTGTCTAACCCTACCTTTTCCTTACTGTGACATCACAGTAAGGGTTAGAATTAACAGGACAGCTGGGCCAAGGGAAGACTAAGGGAAGACAAACCTCATTCATTATATTATAATGGTTATTTTATAATGATAGAACGCTGGTTCCGTATGGGTGAAGTATTCCTTTAAGTGTTCATGTTGGTGAGTTTGTTCATTAGGGGTGTGTGTGTGTGTGTGTGTGTGTGTGTGTGTGTGTGTGTGTGTGTGTGTGTGTGTGTGTCAGTTGGTTCAGAATCGGAAATGTTACTACTACTACTATAGTTACCATTTACTAATTGGAAACATAAGTGTCTGATACGTGCTCGAAACGTGACCAAGTCTATCTGATTTGCTGTATTTTAATTTTGTATCGCATTTTAACTTGAACAGGGGTTTGGTCAACTCCGGTTGTTTTTAAATGTGCTATATAAATACACTTGACCTTAACAAATAACTGAAAAGAAACTAAATATTTGATATGGTAGTTATAGTTAATAGTTAATCTGATAAGGATGAGGTTGCTCAAATTGTCTGAAAGGAGCCATTTAAGTTAATATGAAAATGTTGTTTTTCTCTTGTGTTAGGAATGAAGAAAGAGCTGCAGACTCTTCGAGATGAAATCAAAACGTTGGCCAATCAAGTCCAGAGGAAACTGAAGAGTGAGTATTGACGGGAAAAAAAGTTAACACTATTTATGTTGTTTAATACACTGTATTAAAGTATAATTCACTAATTAATGAACTGTCTTTCCACAGCCATTGAATCAAAAAAGGGAGAGGAAGACGGGAAATATATATCCATCAACGTTCGGATGCAACGGACTCAGGTAAGCGCTTCAATCTTTGCTTTTAGGCCTTAACATCATAATCTGAAGTTAGTTAGTAGTCTCTTAAAGGTGCAGTGTGTAATATGACAGCATCAAGAAAGTTCTACAAAGTTCTAGAATGCAACGCTCCCTGGGTAACCCCAACCCTTTCGAATAATAACAGAAGCTACAGTGGCCTTCAAGGACAAGAACAATTCTAAATTTTAAACAATGCACCTGATGACATTCCAACTATGACACTTTCAAGATGGCGGCACTAGGCCTTGGTCCAAAATAGGTAGAAATATGGACATATATGAGACACTTTCTAAGGGAAAAAAAATTATTAAAACATTTTTTTTCAGCTATTATGCACTAAATTAAATGTACTTATGGATATTATAATTACTTTCTACAAAATCTGCTAGGAAATAAAACCCAAAATTCTACACACTGCTGGTTTAAAATATATAACTTGTGCACAGAAGAAGAATTTCACCACAATACAGTATTTGTTAAGCATATGGGAGGGTTGGGTTCTTTTAATTTACTCCTCTTGATTTTATTTACTGTTTTTCTGTTTTTGTTTTTAACCTCTGTAAGACACGTTGAACTTCTCTTGAGTATGAAAAGCGCGATGCAAATAAAATGTATTTGATTTGATATGTTTGGGCCTTTGTAATTCAGCGTCAGACCTTGATTCTTTTTTTTTTTTTTTTAAGATAATTTTTTGGCATTTTCAAGCTTTTTTTTAATTAGATAGTACAGAGTTGAAATGGGGAGACAGAGAGAGAAAGGGGGGGGGGGGGTGACCTGCAGTAAAGGTCCACGGGCCGGATTTGAACCCGCGACCACTGCAACGAAGGCCGGAGCCAATATGGTACACGCTCTATCCACTGCGCCACCGGAGCGCCCCAGGCCATGATTCTTAACTAAAAGCCTTAAATCAAAAATACATATTTGACCGTAATTTATTCTTTTTTTGCAGCATGGCGTCTTGTCGAAGGAGTTTGTGGAGCTGATGGGTTACTGTAACACCATCCAGGCCCACTACAGAGACCGCAACGTGGAGAGAATACAGAGGCAACTCAAGATCAGTGAGTTACATCAACAGATTAGTGGCTTTTATTACTGGAAATCTCAGCTGTACGAGACATCTCACACACACACACACACACCCTCACCCTCACCCTCACTGTGGTTTTTAGAAATCACGAGTTTCAATTTGCCACATGTCATCTCCTTTCGCTCTCAATTTCTGCTTTACTCACTTTCTATATAGCACTGATCATGTTGTTAATATCCTAACTTCTCCTTTTTTAGATGTATTTCATATTTCCACAGCTGTTTTACTTTATTTTGTTTTTAAATTAAAGGCCCCGTGTGTAGAACACGGTCAGAACAGACTTGGTAGAAACTCAATATAATATTCATAGGTATGTTAAGTGTATGATCGCTTGAAAATAAAAGTTGTTTTTAATGACCTTAGCGCTGAAGCCGCCAAGTTAACTTTCTACAGTAGCACAGAACGGACAAACTATGGAGAATATTCCAATATTACACACTGCACCTTTGGCTTTTCTGCAACCTTTTTCTAAAGCGTCTTTGAGTGACCTCCAAAAAAAAGCGCTAAAAACCTATCAATTATTTTATTACTATTATAACAACATGACCGTCCTGTATCCAAAACTCGTATGTTCTCTTGTTTTTAGCTGGGACCGATGTGACGGCCCAAGAGCTGGACACGATGCTGGAGAGCGGACAGACAGATGTTTTCACCCAGAATGTGAGTGAAGCAAACACACACACACACACACACACACACACACACACACACACAGATCAGATTCTCTTTAGCTTTCGGTTTCAGCTGATCAATATAGTTCACTCTGAGTTTGTTTACTCTCTGTTACCATGGAGATACACCGAGCATGTAAGCAGTGTGTCATACAGAGAATCATTAAGAAATGTTAAAACGCGAGAGATACAAGAGAGGTATTTGAAAAGAACAGAGCTGGTTGAGGCAAAGCAGGTTGTGCAGCTGAACTGGCTTTATGAAACGGAAAACTTGTGTGTTTCTACACTCTGACCCAAATAACTCTGAGCTTCTACTAAACTGAACCAGACCTTTTGGATGCCAGAAACCACAACACAAGACTACGTGTCCTACTGCAGCAAAAACACTTTCACATTCACAGCTGCAGGTGTTTTCCAACAACCACTTTCCAACAGAAAGTGATAATGGTAGAAGTAGAATGAGGCTAGAAGTGACTTTAAAATTGTATGTATTTATGTTGTATAATAGATGACAGGTGTGCTCTGTTGTAGCCTCTCTAAACTGGACTCCAGATTAGGTAAGAATGATAGAAGATCATGTGCAGCCCGTAGACGTGAGACTTATTTTAATGTTAAGTCCAGTTCAGATCAAAGATTCGCTTCGCAACGAGGCGCAACTGCAACCGCTCACAACGAGCTGGTCTGGACGTTCTAAACCTGGACCTGGTGATTTGACATGTTGAATCTTCTGCTGCAACGAGCACTTCACGCGGCTGTGACTTCTCCCCCGCGACGTTCTAAAACCGTCTCGTAGCTAGGCGAATCTTTGGTCTGAACTGGGCTTTAGACACAGTAGTAGGAAGTTACTCAGTATCATGAAAGACTCTAGACTATTTCTTGATATGTTTCTATTGTCCATAACACTGCTTATAATTTTTTTTTACTGTGTTGTGTTCAGATCCTGATTGATGCTAAAGCTACGCGGCAGGCGCTAAACGAAATCGAGTCTCGACACGATGAAATCCTAAAGCTGGAGAGAAGCATCAAAGATCTACATGACATGTTCCAGTATCTAGCCATGGAGGTGGAGGCCCAGGTAAGAACAACTGATGACATTTATGGTTTGTTTAAAGCTATAGTGCGTTACTTCTGTGGCCCCCATGAGGAATTCTGAGTAATTACAATAACATTGGTTGGTGGATTTACATGAGGTAAGCTTTCAGTGATCACGCATGGATTTTATACCTTCTGCTGTACGTCCAGGTTTTTTCTTAGCAGTAGAATCAACAACTGAGACATTTTCTTGGGCTCTTCTTGGGATTTTTCTGAGCTCCTGCACCAGTGTCAGGGGGCGACACCAGTTTGTAAACGCTGCCATACTGAGAAATACAGAGAGAGTTTTGTGGAGCTGATTGACTTTACCAACTTTGTCAAACTGGTTAGAATGTAACTGACATTAATTTATATAAAAAAAAGTTACGCACTATAGCTAAGAAGATGGTGACAATTGTCTGACACTGATTTTTTTTCTTCTTTTTTGCCTCTTGCAGGGTGAGATGGTGAACAATATTGAAAGCAACATCAAACAGTCTTCTGACTACGTGGAGAAGGCCAAGGATAACACGGAGAAAGCTGTAACATATTCACAGAAAGCACGCAAGGTACAAAGTGGTTTCACAATCATCTACATACAGTGTTTTATATCATGATTCATTCAACCCACTTCTACACCAATACATCTCCGGAAAAAATTAAGAGATCACTCCAAATGTTTAGAAGCATATGTTCAAGTAGAATTAACATTTTGGTTTTATAATATAAACTACTGACAACATTTCTACCAAATTCACAATACAAATACTGTCATTTAGAGCACTTTCAATAAGTAATGTAGAGATAAAGATTTAAGATAAATCCAGACTGGTCTCTTAATTTTTTCCGGGGCTGTACATTGTCTATTTTATTGTTGTCTTTAAGCTTAAAGGTTAATATTTACTTGCTTGTTAAATTACTTGTTTATGTCTCTTTTATTGCAGAAAAAGCTTTGGATCGCGATCTGTTGTGCCATCCTAATTCTTATCCTAGTCATCTCATTGGCCACAGCCTTCACCTAACAACAGACAGTGTGTGTGTGAGTGACAGACAGACAGACAGAGACCATTCTGGGTTCATGTAAATACTTTCAGCTCACAGGATGGACGGGAGAATGAAGCCGGTGGAGTTTGTATGTTATCTGTTATCGTCCGTATGTATTACCTTTTTTTGTGTTTTTTTTTAAAAAAAACATTTCATCTTCCTCTAACCCTTCTGTTACGGCAGCGTATTCAGGCCACTATGGAAAAAATATAGAAATATCAGTATGTCGTTATGTGATACAGGCATATGTATCACATCATAACTTAATGTAATATCTCAAATTGTAAAACATCCCGTCTCGAACAGTTAGATTATTGGCATGGAAACTGTGAAAAACTTGGCAAAAACAGATATTTTTCACTATTCCAAATTCCATGTTTTCACTAAACTAGCCTACAACATGCAAAGTTTCTATCACATGTTTAAACTCTTTACCACAGAAGGAGATACTAATGTATTTTATTTCCTTAATGGCATCAAAACGCTGCCATATGTCTGTTATCCTAAAGGGGCTTTTTCTTCTTGTAAATTTTTTTTTTTTTTAAAGCTGCACCTTCTGCTGTCTTAACTCACACTTCCACTCAATGCAAAACCCAGGGACGATTTGTGAACCTTTCTGCCCCTCCCCCTATCCTACATAACGAAATGAGGAAATTCGTGGCCTTGAGCGAGAAGCACAATGCAGTATTGAAACCTGGACACTGGCGCTGATCATACTGTACTCAGGAAAAACTGTGTGTATGGTGTTGTTACGTTGTTGTTTTTTCTGGAGGAATCTGAGACGTAAATAACAACTGTTACAACCGATTAGGGCTTTTTGTTTTTCTCTTTTATAGGCATATATAGTAAATAGACTAATATAATTGTACATAACTTTAAATTGCTGGTAATTCAGACGTTCTTTATTATGCCGATGATTTTTAAAAACTTGAAAAGTTGTTTCAAACTGCCTATATGTAACAAGTGTAAATACAGATGTTTTTTGTGTGTCCTAAGTGGAAAACAGTGCCCCCTTCCTGTTGTTAATTTTTTTAATTTTACAGTTGTCGCAGCACTGCAATAAAAGGCCCAAGGCTTTCGTTTTTATTTGTCATACCAGTATTTATGATTTGAACTTACCCTGCATTCCAAATCACATACTTTTTCTTTTTACTATACTACAGAAGAGTTTTAGGGCCATGGGAGAGAAAAAAACTGACGAGGAAGATTTTTTCCCCCCCATTATGTCGAGAAATGTCAAGAATAAAGACTAATACTCCGAATTTCAATTGGAGTTAGTGGGCCATCTAAGTATTTTCAGCATACTACATTTGACGTACATGTATAGGGACATCCTAAATCTTTTTCTGGTGTACTAAATAGTAGGGAAATATGGGTATTGGAACGCAGGCCTAGTTGTGGAAGCTGCTGCTACAAGACAACCCATCATGAAATTATTATAATTTTTTCCTAAATCTGTGCCTTCTCCTTTAAGTGCGAGTGCACAACTCAAATTGAGAATGTGATGTTGTCAAGAAGGGACAGTTTGTTGTTATTGTTTGTACATGTTTGAATCCACACAGAAGTATTTCAGCTGAGATTTTACCCTCGGTTTATCCTTACACATATAGGGCCGGTTTCCTAGACTAGTCATTAATTAAGCCTAGTGCTTGACTAAATGTAATTTTGAATGGAGATTGTCCATTGAAAGTACAATTTAGTCCAGGACTAGGCTTAATCAATTTCTACAAAACTGGCCAATACTCTTTAAGACTTATTTTGCTTCACATTTTTGTCATATTGTGCAAAGCCTTCGGTTGTTATTGTAGAGAAATCATGGGGGAAATTATGTGTTAAGGAACCAGGGAACCCATTTTAACAGGGTACCTGTTGGTTGGTTGTCGAGTCCTCGCTTGATTCTCCTTAGGTTGACGCAGGGCACAACAGCGACTTGGCTACAATGTAATATTACAAATGTTGAATTTATCATTTATTTCAATAGTTTGTTTTTTAAATAAAATACTGTCAAGTTCTACTGTCTCGTATCATTACTCATAGGACCTTTTGTGCGTTTAGTTTATACATTAGAAGTTTAAGAAGTATTTTATATCTGCCTGTTACTACATCCATTCAATAATTTTTTATTTTTTTTTTCAAAGTGTCAAGCCTGTATTTCATCCACAATTAAACAAAAATCACAATGGAAAAAATCGCAACTAATTTTTGGTCTTTTTATTCAACTGTAATTGTCTTAATTTTTCAAGTAAAACAATGTGGAATTACAAGGGATCAAAAAAGGAATGCAACAAATAAAGAGACAAAATCAAAAAAATAAGACCATCACCATAACCTACCCATCTCTCTCCTGTGTCCTTCCCGCCCCAAAAATAAAAACCACCTTTTTGCTCAAAAGTAGCTTAGACAAGTCCAAAAGTAAATGACAATTTACAGTCTTCTGGAAATTTTATTCACATAGGTTTTGTCCAAGTATTTTTTTTTGTACATGAACATTGAGCAATGAAGTGATGGTGAGAAGAAGAAAAAAATTTGAAAAATAAAACCTTAAATTTGGTAGCACAGATGCACAGGGCGGCTTTTCTTGGGGCATGTTAACTTTTTTCCTGTTTATTTTTAAATTGTTTTTAATAACTAAACACCCCTGCTTCAAGGTGCTTGTCACAAGGCAATCTGAGGTTCAAACCCATTTGGCCAAAATAGGCACTCTTTTAAATTTCAATAACATTTACTTAACCTTTCAGTATATAAATGCAAAGTGGATTGTAACAATGAAATTGCCTTTGGGAAGATTTAGGGAGAAAAATAATAATAATTGATTTAACATCCTCAATTTGCAACTTCAATTAATATATTTTTCAAACTGTAGGGATACATTGGGAGGTAACCAATTGATTTACTTTAAGTTGATGTAAAAACTCATTACAACACCACAATGTACTCAAAAAAGCTGAGGGCAACATTATCAGATGTGCAAATGAGAAAATGCAAGGCTGGATGTGTAAAAAAAAAAAAAAAAAATCCAATAAACAGAAACTGACATGGATAAAAAGGGACCCAAGAAGCAAAGACAAGCTCCAGCATAGTGCAGCAAAGATCACATTGACAGATCGGTTTTCTCTTCCCCAATACCCTGGAAGAAATAATAAAATATGCATAACTTATCAACTGACTACAAAGAAACAATAGTCAGGAGGACAGCTGACAAAATTTTTCAAAAACCAAACTTTCTAAAACCTCCAACTTACAATACAACTGGTCACTCAAAAGGTTTTTTTAACGTCACACGAATGACTTTCTTTATCATGTTTAACCCTTAATAAGAGGGTGCTGTATAATCCCATCTTAACACATAAGATCTTGAGTGTTCCAGTCTTGAATGAGTACAGTACATAATGTGAACTAACAACTTTTTTCCTTTTTAATATCTCTTGCACTTTTGTCCCCCCTCTAGTCCCCAGACAGTGGTGAATTATTCCACTGTACCATCTCTCTTGCTCGTCTGTTTTTGGACGCAAAACGATGGCGCCATTTTTATTTATTTTTTCCTGTTTTCTTATATAACTCTCGGGCCGGCATTCCCTGAGCCTTCCCTGAGCCTTCCCCCCAGCTGACAATGGCTGAACTGGTGAGGGGGAGCGGAGGGTGGGGGGGGGGGGGCCAGCTCCAATTGGGAAAGACAGAGGAGGGCCCAAGACGCAGGGAGGGGGTCAGTCCCTGGCTTGTGCAGCACTCAGTCCCCTTTAAGAGTGCAGCAGACAAAGAAGCAGCAACCTTTTGTTACGGTCACAACACGCTCTTGTATGCAACAACACTCTCGCTTCCATATTTTTTTTCTTCTTCTCGTTTTGGCACTCCGATCATGTCTTGTTGTTACGAGAGGAGCGAGTGCTTGCGGCCGGCGATCTGGCTTGCGCCGCTTGAATTGCCGCGACACTCCGTAGCATTCTATCCGGCGTGCCTTCCGCTCCCGACCCGCTACTGCTAACCTCCTGAAGAAGTCTTTGAGACCTCCTGCCACCCTCTTGCTGACCGTCCCGTTGCTGGGCCCGTTTGGCGCGTTCCGAGCTGCGTTCGCTGCCCGAGGACGTGGCCCGGGACTCTCTGCGCTCCTCGGTGTTTTGCGAGCTGATGCTATGGGTGCGTTGGCTGCTATTGCTACTGCTACGACTTCTTCTGCTGCCTTCTTCCCCGTCGTCGCTACTCAAACTACTGCAGGCGCTGTGACCCCGCGACGAAGACTGGGCCTCCGAATCAGCTTCCTTACCCCTCGTAGACTTCCTACTACCCCTTTCCTTTTCCTCTGCTTTGGGCCTTTTGTACTCCATTTCCAAGGGAGGTACCAACGACCCGGGACACTGTCTGGTGGATCGGGCCGCAGATCGGCTCGTCTGACTGGGCGTTGTTGTTGCTGATGTGGATTTGCTGCTAGTAGTGCTGGAGCTTTTGTTATTAGTAACATTCACAGAGTTACTTTGAGGGGACGCTGGTACACTTTTGCTTTTAGGCTTTTGTTGGTTCTTGTCAGCAGCAGAAGAAGCCCCAGCAGCGGCAGCCTTGGCAGTTGAGTCTTTCCGTGGTGTGTGTCCGGGCGTATCCACTCTACCTTTCATCGCTAGGAGCTTAGCGGCTGCATTTAGCGCCGAGCATCTTTTCCCAAGAACTTCCGGCTCGGGAGGCAAAATGGGAGCGCTGTTTATCTGAGCTTTACTGTCGTGTGAAGATTTTGAAGATCCTGCAGATTTCCTGGTGATCCGAACAGATGACGTATCGCTGCCGGACTCAGACGTGTTGGTATTGTTTGATGCAGTTTTTTTGTCTGAGGTATTTGCAGGTTTCTTTGCTTGGCGAGTGTTGCCCTTTTCCCCTTGAGGGTCTTGTACCCTTCGTTTAGCCGATCGAGTCACTTTTGGCTCCTTGCTGCTTTCAGAATCCGACGAAGATGACGTTGAAGGCGACCCGGAACGCCTTCTACGAGAGCTAGTAGCCGCATTGGTAGCGTCTTTATCACCGCTTCCTTTAATCTCATCCCCACCATCTTGAACTTGTTCCCCTTCCTTCCCAGATTCGGCAGTGACGTCCATTCGTCTTTTCTTGGTGGGATGTCTGTTCTCGTACGTTCTCTTGTGGTGAGCGTGGCGAGTTAGGGTAGACGTAGAACAGCCAGACGATGCCGAAGAGGATCGAGCCGAGTCCTGGCTGCTCTGGCGACTGAGAGGCCTTTTAGGGGTTGGAATTTTTTCAATTTTCAGATCTTCGATAGTTTGCTCCACCACAGCTTGTTGTTGTTGCTTAGGCCCTTCTTTCTTAATGGCGGACTTTGCATCTCCGCTAGCTTCCTCCTTTCTTGTATCAAGGTCTTTTGTCTCAGAAGAAGGACTCTCCACTTTTGTCGTTTGAGACTCAGACTGAGAAATATCCGTCTTTTTGTCAATGTCCTCCTTGCCAGTCGTTGCTTCAACTTCCACAGCATCTACTTCCATTTCTGTCACCTCATCTGTGTCATTTTTAGATGCCGCCATTTTTTCCGTTGGCTGTGAAGATTGCTCCACACTGGAAGGACCAGATGTTGGTTCCTGGGGCAAAGCTTCTATCTTAAGGGGTGTGGACACTTCTGGGGAGGATACAGAGCTTTGTACTTCCTTGGAAACTGTGGCTAAGGTTTCTATAGTGGACACAGAAGGAGATGTTTTGATTGTGGGGTTAGCTGGGGTGGCAACTGAAACTTGGGTATTTGGGACATTTGTTGAAGCAACTTTGATAGACTCTTCAGGAGAGAATGTACTAGTAGTTGTGACTGTTGGTAAAGGATCTGGTAATGGAGTTGGGGATGGGATCTTGACTGACGTTTCTGCCGTCGTGGTAGGGGTAGATGTTGCAACCTTAACAGACTTTTCAGCAACTGCCGTGTCTGTGGTTGTAGATACTTGGGTGTTTGTTGGCGCAACTTGAATAGACTTTTCGGAGGATGATGTTGCTGTGGTGACTGTTGGTAATAAAGCTGTTGCAATTGCTGTGGAATCCTGTACTGGCGAAGGGGTCTTCTTGACAAGTGTTTCTGCCGTTGAGGAAGGTGTATCTGAAGTTGTATGTTCTTTAGAAGAAGTGGCTACTGCTGCTACAGCCGTGGTTACTTGCGCTTCCTCTTTTGGGGCAGATGTAGTCACGGTTACTGTCTTTGCCTTGGCTGTGGTCGTTAGACTAGTAGATGGTAAAGGCGGCAAAGGAGTGCAGATTGGGGTGGGTGCGGAAGGAGGTTGTGTCGAGGAGGTTTCAGCCACTTGTTTTTCAGCCACAGTTTTTACTTGTGGGTGTGTAGCATCTGAAACTGTGGCTGTTTTTGTTGGGATGGGGACTGGGACTGGTTTGGTGGAAGGGACTTTAGTTGTCGTAACATTAGTCTTTGCTGGAGCTTGAGAAGGTGAAACTGTCTTTAAAGTGTCAGATGATGAGACTGTTGTTGCGGGTCGAGTTGTGGAAGCGTTGACAGACAAGGTTGGACTTGCAGTAGGGACTGTACTTGGAGTTGTTGACTTTGATTGAGCAGATTCAACTGGTTGTACTGTAGTTGTGATAGCAGGGGAATATGCCAAGTTTGATGGCGTAGCTTGAACTGGTTTTACTGTTGTAATTGTCATTGTAGGTGGGGAGGGTTTGGGGTTTGAAGGAGTCGCTTGGACTGTTGTTTTTACTGCTTTCTTAGCCAAATCGGAAACTTTCTGTGTGGCAACTGTTGTCGAGGTTACGGTAGCAAGTTTAGATGTTGTAGAAGTTTGCGGCAAGTCCTTTGCAGCTGTACTCTTAGTTATGGTTGGGGATTTCACTGCAGTGGTGACAGCTGGTGTAACACTGACAGTTTTTGATGTTACGTTAGCTGCTGGTGTAATCGCTGTGGCAGGGATTGGTGTGATTGGAACTGCTTTTACATCCATAGCAACAGATGAAACAGTGGCCAATGGAGTGATAGCAGCTGCCGTGGCAACTGTGGTGGTTTTGGCAGAGTCTGTTGTTTTCACAGTTGTAGAAATTGACGGCTTTGCTTCTGATGGAGTTTTAGAAGCCGTAGCAACCACAGGAGTAGGTTTTGGAGTTGGTTTTACACTTGGAATAGTTGACTTGACGGTGTTGTCAAGTGGCAGTGGGGTTTTTGTCGTAGGGGTAGCAGTGACGGGTGTGGGAGGTTTGACAGAAGATTGGGTTGGTGGGGTGTTTGAGCTTGGAGCTGAGCTAGCCAACTGAGCTGATGCTAACGTAGAGGCAGTCACAGGAACGGGTACAGTCACCATTGATACAGGTGCGACGGGAGCTTGTACTGAAGATACAACTGGTGTTGAAGCTTGAGCAGCTGTTGTTTTTGTTTTGGAGGCTAGATCTGTATTTGCTTGAGTTGGAATTTCTTGAGCTGGAATTGGAACAGGGTCTGAAACTGGGGCTTTCTCATCATCAGTCTTAATGTTTACTTCCTCTGCTTTGGTAGCCTGGGATTCCTGACTTGTAGTGACGACAACTGCAGCAGCTTTAGGGGTCTCCAACTCCTTCTGAGACGGGACTGTTGGCTCAATATCAGCATCAGTTTTTGATTCACAAGACACACCACAAGCGGTAGTAGTGTTAGTGGTGCTTGTCTCATTTTTAGAGTTCTGCCCTTCGCTAACCGTTTCCGGTGTGGTTGCGGTTAAGTCTTTGCGAGGGCGCCCCCGCTTTCGTTTTGGGGAAAGAGGGGGGTTGCCATCTTCACTTGGCGATGTGGGCTGTGGGGAAGGCGTTGCTGTATTGTCAACATCCGGTAATCTAAGGGGTGTCTTAGGGGGCCGGCCCCTTTTTCGTTTCAAAGGCGTCACAAGAGAGTTCACACCGGACTCCGTAGTAGTAGGAGTAGAAGTACTAGAGGTTGAAGAAGTGGCGTCTTTTCCTGGTGTTAGTAAATCCATTTTTCTGGATTGTTGGTTCGCAAGCTCAGCCGCCATTCGAGATTCAGTTTCAAGCCTTCTTCGAACAGGGAGATTCCTTAGCACGGGCATATCCGGAGAATGATGTGGCGGGGAATATGGCGGATAACTTCTAACGGGCTGTGGCTGCACAGTTGGGCTAGGAGAAGAGGTTTCTTGGTCCTGAGGAGATTTGGTAGCGGTAACTTTTGCTTTACCATCAGGCTCGATATTAATATTGTCTTTGTTTGGTTCCGTAACGTTCTCCTCAGCAGCTGCCTCCTCCGAAGAAGCTGTAGTGCCACTTGCTCGCCGCTTTCTCTTCTTAGGCTCCTTATCTTGCACCACAGTCACTAGCCGCCCCGGGAGCTTCCTTAGGACTTTAGCTGATGGCGAGTCCTCAACCAATCCTCTCAAAACTTCACTTTCTGCGGACTGGCGCTTGCGAGGCGATCGGGAGCTCGTAGAGGGCGGAGACATGGTGCTGTGGTCGCCGTCTTTAGACTGATCCAATAGACCGCTAGATTCAAGCGATGAATCTGAAACCTTTCTCTCGTTTTCGTCTTCTTTCTCGCCCACACACGGTTGTTTTGAGGAGGTGGGAGGGGAAGGCACTGGACTGGGATTGGTGCGATTTGGTACAGTCCTGGTTTTGACAGGCTGGTGATCCCTAGCTGGAGAAGAGGCCTTTGTAGACTTTGAAGAATCTTGAATCTTAGTCGATGAAGTTGAGGGGGTTTTCTGCTGGTCTCCTGTGGGGGTGGTAGAAACAGTACCAGTGTCTTTGGAAGGCCCCCGTCCCCTCAGACCAAATCTGGGTCTTTCAGGCACTTCTTTAGGGCTTGTGGGCTCTGGTTCGGTTTCGGGAGATGCCCCACGAAGCCGACCGCTAGTCCTTGTAGACGTGACGATCTTGTCCTTGTCCTTGGGTTTGCGACCACGGCGAGCGGGCGTCGGTTGAACGGGTTCCGCGGACGCCGTCGGAGATGAAAACTCGTCATCGTCTTCGTCAGATGAAGCGTGGAGCTTTAGGGCTTC
Source organism: Hyperoplus immaculatus (assembly GCA_949357725.1). Classification (NCBI taxonomy): domain Eukaryota; kingdom Metazoa; phylum Chordata; class Actinopteri; order Uranoscopiformes; family Ammodytidae; genus Hyperoplus; species Hyperoplus immaculatus. Next base: position 25,000,180 of record OX442366.1, on the reverse strand, counting down.
CTCCTTCGCCTGGTCCAAGCCTTTTCTAGCAGCTTCCACTTGCTCCTGAACAGACAGACACAGAAAGAACAGATATGAACATAAGTTTGAGTTTAGAAAACTGTCTTCATTTTATTTTTTTTATTGAATAAAGGACGACAGCATGCACAAAGTTACTAATAACAATATAACATGAAGTTAAATTAGTGGCGTTAGGCTTCTGTACGTGGTTTGTAGAGTTATTTTTCATTATTTATGTTGTTGTTGTTTATCCATGTTTTTTTTTTTTAAATCATGAATGTTTGGTTAAAATCAAGGGTTGAAGCTTTCAAATGTTATTTTTTATGGTCATATTTGTATCTGCTACAGAGGCTGAGAAATTTGATAATCTTTTTTTTCTTAAATTACGTTTATTTTATTTTTTTTACTCGATAAACCCTTCCCTTGCTCTCATCTCTATCGGTAAACACACCTACAGCGCGCACTGCATACTACGTCACACACCGTCCCGAGTCTGGATGGGTGGGATGTGAGTGTGTTGCCTCTGCATGTGAGTCTGTGAGATGCAATAAGCCACAGGAGAGAGCCAGAGAAGCAAAGTCTGATGCCAACGGCAGAACAGCATTACGTGACACTTTGTATGATTGGATGATCGAAATAAAGTGATTTGTTACATTTATTTTTGATTTATTGCCCACCCATAATTTGGAAAAAATTAACCAATTGATTAAGAAGATAACCATTAGTTACAGCCTTAGTATTTACTTCAGGAAAACAGTATTGTCAATGTGGTTCAGTTACTTTGTGCATCTGTGAATTCAATTAACAGATCTGTGGTTGAAGATACGAAATAAGCAAAGATAAGTATGTGTTGTTACCTCTGCCTGTTTCAGCTCTTCTTTGCAAACGTCTTCTAACGAGGCTTCCAGGAAGTTCATGGCGTAGCGCTCAATGGGAGTGAGCTGTGGATAGGCAGAGAAAATTTCAGAAAAAAAAATCAATTTTGGAGACACACTAACATTGGCATTGTTGGGCATTGTTGGTTTTACTGAACATTTTTCAGTAGATACGGGGGGGGGGGGGGGGTATTCTCCGGAATCACAAAGTATTTTCTCACAATACAAACTTTAAACCTTTGTCACAAAATCCTTCTCACTGCAATTCATATTTTTTTTTGTATAGAATCATTGGTAGAACTTTGACATTTCTATGCTTCTAACCTTCCTAAACAAAGCATCATTTGTTCTCTTTAACAAGCACAAACAAATGCCTTATTTTAAAGAATAACTCCATTGCAGGACTGAGTGATTAATGTACCTGTTCCACCAGAGCAGCTATCTCCTGCTCGGCCTTGGACAGCTCCTCCACTTCCTCCTGTTCCGCCCCGTCGTCCAATGGGATGTTCTCGTTGAACTCTGCGAGCTCTGCCACCTGCTCTGCTTTGGCCTGGGACGCTGCCACGATGTCCTCCTCATCCTCTGCTCGACACAGGGCCTGCAACAAGCATTTACACATGATCAAGTAAACGGCCATTTTGGTTAGAAAAGCTTGGTTGTTTGATATACAGCCCAGGAAAAAAATAAGAGACTGTTTGAGTAGAATGAACATTTTAGTTTTATAATATAAACTACTGACAACTTTTCTACCAAATTCCAATACATTTTTTATCTTTAAGAGCCTTTTTCAATAAGTAATGTAGAGATGAAGATTTAAGAACAATCCAGACTGGTCTCTTAATTTTTTGCCGGAGCTGTATTTTGGAAATTTGGAATTGGAAATGTATTGATTCAGAACAAGTATAAAAAATAAAATAAAAAGATCACTTGTATAAAGTGGACATGCATAAAAAAGTAATATTTACAATCAATGCAAAAAGCACAACAAAAATGTCCAAAACATGCTTCAAAAAGGGCTGAGAAGATTATTCAATAACTTTATTCTTGGCTCAGTATATGTATTAAATTGTCATGAATAAATCATCATACATGAGTATATTGCCCATGTGATGCATCCTACCTGCTCCAGAATAGTGGTGCTCTGCTTGCTGCCAGTTTCCTCCTCTGGCTCTTGGGGCACGGTCAGCTCAACAGCCATCTCTCTCTTCTCCCCCTCGTTCATATCAAACAGCTCGTGGATTGTTGTCTATGGGACAAAGAGATATATATTTATTCAGTTCATATTCAGCACAGGAAAATGTCTGTCAGTACAACAATAAGGAGGTACTTGAACCTGCCAACCGCCTGACATTAACACCACATAAAGAGCAATTATTTTTACTTACTTGTTCTCTGCACTTATTATGATGGTGAAATTAATTATGGAACAATAGGTGTTATCCTGTTTCCCGTATGGAACTATATAATTTAAGGAGAAACCCCCAACGTATTTCCATAAAGTGAGTATTAGGTTTAAAAAATAAAATAAAAGTATTGTTGGTCAAATACATTTTATGATTAAGTTTGTCCAGAGTAAATTAAACCCCTACCTGTTTGAAGAAAGCGGTGGTGAAGTTTCCTCCTTCGATGGCCATGTCTCCCAGCAGCCGCTTCTGATTGGCTTTCTTCAGAATGTTCTCCTCCACTGTGCGCTCGCTGATCAGCCTGGAGAGAGACATACAAATAAAATTGCATTAAAAAATACGTAATTGAAATCACTTTTCTTTATGATGGGGGAATTGTTGTTCAGAAAAAAGACGGGTGCGATTTAGTAAAATTACATTTTTATTTTCTAACCTTTATTTCTACAGGTAAATCCCATTGAGACCGAAGACTCTTTTACAAGGGAGACCTGTTTTCCTTACCCACGTTACCATTCACACACACATTCATACACCGATAGCAGGCTAACTATCGACATTCACACGAGGCAAGGTGGGTGAAGTGTCTTGCCCAAGGACACAACAACCATGACACAGGTGGCAGGGCGGGGATCGAACCTCCAACCCTTTGATCATCGGCCGACCCGCTCTACCAACAGAGCTGCTATTTAAAGTGGCTACGAGGAACTATACATTTTTGTTGGTTCAAGCAGCCTATTTGGACAAAAGTGTTAAAAACTAAAAATTCCTCTAAGCTACTTTAAGTAAATAAATCAAGCTAACATATTGCTCCTATGAATGCACTTCTTCAATTCAATTTAAACAACTTTATTTTTCCCAGTGGGCCAATTCAGTTTGAGTCAACCAGTTCTCTTCTAAGCCGTCACCTGTATATATGTGTACGTCATATATACCCCATAATAATATAAAGTATACCACATTTTGTGGGGAGGGAAAGGGGATGGGGTGGTATCGTTCTGTTTTCTTATTTTATTTTAATTGTATATAGGCCTCCAGTAAAGCAATTTGTGTATGAAAAGTGCTATACAAATAAAGTTTGACAATATAGAAGCCCTTCTAAGCCCTCACCTGTATATGTGTATGTCATATAAACCCCATAACAATATAAAGTATAATACAATTTAAAAGCCCTATAAAAGATAAAAGCCCTTATAAGCCTTTACCTGTATATGTGTCCCCATAACAATATACAGTATACCACAATATAGAAGCCCTTCTAAGCCGTCACCTGTATATGTGAACGTCTCTGGTCTGTCCTATCCTGTGGCAGCGGTCCTGGGCCTGAGCGTCCATGGTCGGGTTCCAGTCGCTGTCGTAGAAGACCACGGTGTCGGCCCCCGTCAGGTTCACGCCCACGCCACCGCTACGGGTCGACAGGATGAAGCAGAAGATACGCCGGTCTGCGTTGAAGCGCTCCATCAGGGACTGAAGGGGAAGAGGGGGATGAGAGAGAGAATAAGAATTATATACAGCGAACAGCGGGAGGAGGGGGAGAAGATACACAGAGGATTAGCATTATAGACAGTGTTCTATTAAAAACTTTTTTTTCTATATTCTGTATTCTAATTCAGACAGTTAAATTTTCATATATTCTAGATTCATTATAAACACACTTTTAAGAAGCTCGACATTTCTGTATTATAAATCCTATAATTGTTCGATATGATAATATTATAATATTTTGAAAGCCGTTATCATCAAAATTAAAAACAAAAGAAAGACCAAACATATTTCACTTGGTATAATGAATCTCGAATATATGAAAGTCTCACTTTTTGAAGGTTTTTTCCATGATATTAAATTTTTTTAGATGCACGTGTAACTCAATACAACTTATGTTCCAAACAAAGGAAGCTAACAAAATCACTGCATGTTATTTACTTGTATAGTATTCTTAGCCACATTCTTAAAAAAAATCCTGCCAGTACTAACTAACCCGTCTCATCTCCACGCGCTGAATTTCCATAGTTAACCTATTAATCATTGTTTTTATTGCATGTGTAAAATATTATTATTTTGCATCAGTTGTTAAATCCATATTGAGACTATTACCAGTATATCATGATTGAGAATCAAATTAATGCAAAAAATAAGTTGAAAAAATTTGTAAATTGCTGTTTTATATACTGTTGTCAATGTTTTGTTAAAAAAAAAAAAAAACTTAAATCACAAACAAATCTATGGTTATTTTAACATCCTGCCAGTCCTAACCTGTCTCATCTCCACGCGTGTGCTGCCGTCCAGTCTGAGGTAGATGTGTCCGTGGTAGTTGAGGAACTGTTCCAACACGTCCAACATCCTCGTCATCTGAGTAAAGATCAAAACTCTGTGGCCTCCCGTCTTCAGCTTCCTCAGGAGAGTGTGCAGGGTCTGAAGCTTACCTGCACACAAGAGGGGGACACAGTTACAATAGTATAGTAGTACTCGCAGCTCTAGGTATGTGTAGAAAAAATTAAATATAAATAAAAAAACTTTAGCATTGCTTACTGTGGCACTTACACTTTTTACTTTGAATTATTCAACTTCTTTCTTAACACTGGATAGTTTTTTTATTTAGTTTTTATAAGTCATTCCACTATTGATGCCGAAATCAAACTGTCATCTCAATTCTGGTCTGGATGTCATATCGTTGATTGTCATACATTTATTTTTTTATATATGTTTTTTGTTTGTTAGCATTTTACCATCCTAAACATTCATATTTTAAGATGGATTTAAGCTGCTTTTAAAATATAATACATAGCAGGAACAACTCTGAAAATGACTGTAAACATTGCAAGAAACTGAAATAACACTTAAGTTAAAATGAAACCTTACCACAATCGTACTGAATGAGCCTGAGGTCGGGGAACTGCGTCCTCATGTAGCACTGGATGCGATGGAGGTTTTTAGTGAGCGGAGCCACTTGGTTAGAAAGCGTAGAGCTGAACACGGCCTGTTTGTGGCTCAGAGAGGGAGGGGGGTGGCAGCTGTGCATCGAGATCTGAGGAGCCTCCACGGGGGGGATCGCAAAGGTAAACCTACGATGGGCAAAATACGGTCACATATTTTAGTTATTAGTTAAAGCCTGGGGATACATGGTTTAATATAGTACAAAATCAATGAATGATATCAAAGTTGGGTGTCTCAATAGGATTTTCCAAAAATATGATTCAAAATAAATGATCATAAATATTATAAAAAGTTAGACAAAAAAAAGCGTTTTTACTGTTTAGACCGTGAACTATCTCCATGTAATACATTTTTTATAGAACATTCCGGCAACCAATCACTGCCATGATTGGTTCAAAATACTTTGCGTGTAATAAGATACAGAGCATGTCAAAAAAAAGTTTATCATAAAGTTTATCAAAATTTGTATTATTATGACAATATCTTTAATTTGGATTGAAAAATATGCTTAACACTTATCGTTAAGACTTTAACCATATATAATGCAACTAACTCCCTAAATTACATAGAAAGGATTTTGTGGATTTGGGTTTAAAAATCTTGTATCCCACAAAAAGCACGAAGGAAAACTTAAAAAAATTAAATGTTACATATAGTAAATATATCTACCTGTCTATAATATGATTGAGCATATCCAGCCTATCATCGATGGTTTTGATGGCTTCTCTCACTGCTCTACTCTTGAACCAGAAGTCATCCTGGTTGTGCCCCTGGGCGTAGAGGCAGCTGCTATGCCCAGAGCGACCCCACTCTCCCTGGGGACTGAGGGCGGCCGGAGAGGGTCTAGCTCCGGGGAGGAACGTCAGAAAGTCCAAAACCTCCTTCCCGTACGCCGGCTTTGCCCCACAGTGGAGCTCGTTCACTCGGAAGATGAAATCCAGTCGACTGTCGCGCTGCTGTTTGGTGCTATCTGCCAGCCAGGACTGTGGAGGGAGAGCGTGAGTATTAGTGAGGTGAAGAAATGTAACACAAATGCTAAAAAACTGGGATGAAACAGCATTTATCATGTTTCCAATGATCCTGTAGACTTCCTGATATTGACAAAGAGCCTAATTGAAAATGTAGTATATGCAGTTATGACATACAAATTAAAGTGAGCCATCTGTGAAAAAAAAATCAAATTTAATTGTGTGACCTCATGTTTATTGTGTTAAAAATGTAGAAGTAATGTTTTTTTTTTTGTTTTTTTTTAAGTAAGAGAAAGGCTTATTTTAGGTATCTTGCCATGACGCAATAAAGACTGTTTGTTGGTTCTTACCATGTAGAAGGGCGAGCGTGGAGGGGGGCGTGGCGTTCTCCTGGGTGGAGGGCGAGTGTGTTTGGCGCTCGGTCTGGACTTGGTGCTAGCTGGGGTCTGGCTGCTGCTGCTGCCGTCACGCGTTGCCGCTGACGACTTGGAGGCAGAGGCCGATGATGTCATCAGAACCGGAGCTGAAGGGAGAATAGAGGAGAAAGCAAAGAATTTAAATGAATACCATGATATCCTTTAACCAATTCAAACATACTATCTTAAATCTACCAAACTCTAACTGTAACAGTTTTAATTAGGCTATATTGTACTTTTACCAATTTTATTTCATTTTCCAGCTACTCTACACCTCTGTCTAAATAAATAAAGAAGCATGTTGTTAATGACTAAAATCTGCAGGAAAAATTAGCATGGATTAGCTTGATTTTATTTTAGCTAACAAAAGCCATATAATCTCTTAAACATTTCAAACAAACCGAATTTCAGTCCTATAAAGATAATTTTTTATTTAATTTTTTTGAATTATCAGGCTAGTCTCACCAGGCTAAGAGTTTGAGGAATAGAAATACAAAAATCAGAAATCATTCTTACAAATCGAAAGACAACGCTCTTGAATACAGTCTATAAAAGGATATTACTCTAAGTAGCTAAAAAAAAGTGAGGTTGTTGGAAACAATTAAATACTGTAAGGTTGCAGTAACTATGCGTGCCATACATCATTATAAATAAACACCTGTAGCTCATTCTCTCACCTGTCTGCTCTGCGCTGGTTGTAGGAGGCTGCACTACTTTGAGTACAGGGCGCGGGGTGTGTGGTGAAGCGATGGTCCCAGTGGGAGGTGCTATGGTGTAGTGGGCAGTAGCAGGACCAGGGGTGCGCTGGGTGATCTGTAGTGGGGCGATAGTGGCTCTGATGGGGGTAGTGTTGGGGTTGGCGTGGGGGTGGGGGTTTGGGGAAGGGGAAATCTGGGGGATAACTCGAGGTGATGGGGCTACTGCCAGAGTGGGCACCGCGCCGCCCTCCTTGCCTGCTGACTGACGCACTACGATCTTCACCACGCCGGGACTGCTAACCATGGTGGGGGCCACTGGGGAGACAAAACAAAGAGAAACAAGGATTCTTAAAAAGGTGTTCAGTGTTTAGTCAACTCTTAGTGAGATTTTTTCCCCTCTTTCAACTAATTCAAAAAGGGATTTTTATTGCATCCACTTTATCAGCAACATACATTTTTTTAATAGGTTAATTTACTCAACATATTCATTGTAGCAATTGGAGAAATAGTTTAGCTCGTCAATGTCTTGTGTTCATGAAGGAGGTAGCTGAGCATTTATTTTTCAGTTTACGTAAACAAAATTCACAGTGATAGGATATCGAAAAAAAAAACTCTAATATATTTAGTTAATTCCTGTTAAATACCTTGAGTGACATTGTGTGGCAGCCTGTTGGAGGGCAGGGCAGAGGAGGAGGAGCAGGCAGGATGAGTGTTAGCTGAGCTCTGGACAGAGACAGGCGTGCTGATGAGGTGATGCTGCACTCCGCTGGACACCAAGTGCATTACATTACCTGGAACACAAGTTCAACAGGTAATCCCAAAAGATATCAACATTGTACATGTCCACTTTAAACTTAACTCACTATTCTAGATGTATAAGTTACAGTTAAATTTGTATCACTGCCTAACGTTACTGGAAAAAGTGCCTACTTCTATCATTTAATTTTTGGTATTGTATGTTCATGTGTGGGTCAATATTGTGTATAAATGATGCCACTGATCGACAACCCTTTTTTCCCCATTCACCAACAGTACACATCAGTCAGGCAGTCAAACACTACAATAAAAAGTACACATTGAAATTGCCAGCAATGCCACTACATTTTTTTTTAATGTACAAAAATTAGTTTTTGTTTTCTTATCTTTATTCAAAAGCTTTGTCTTTTGATTTGAAAGAATGATCTATTAATGTAACCTTTTAGAATGTTTTGAAATTGTATCCTTACTTACGTTACCTGCTTCTACAACTTTTATTTTGGTTATGGATGTTTATGTGAAAACAGGCATAACATAAAGAATGATAGATAACATTTTATCCATTCACACACAGTACGTATCAGTCAGTCAGTTCAATCACTCACCTTGAACGGGGCGAGCGGGGCCGGGGACCTGGTGGATTTGGGCTCCAGACAGAGTGAGTTTGTTCCCCTGGAGCTGGAAGGTGACGGGTTTACTGCCCTGACAGGAGGACACGGGTCGCCCTGCCAACGAGGCCAGCTGGGCTATGCTCACCACCTCACCAGCTAAGGAAGGAAATTATTTAAAAAATAACAATGTTATATTTATTTTACTAAAAGTCAGTTATTCTTTGTTTATAGGTTAATGACAAAAAAAGTATTTACAACAATGTACATTTTTTAAACAAAAGATGAGTATTTAGTGGCATCTATTGGTGAGATTCTAGATTGCAAAGCTCCCTTGCTTCATGCCAACTTTATTTTCAAGTGATTATACACTAATTAAAACATACTTATGAATATTATATTCTACTTCTACCAAGTCTGTTCTGAAAAACACTAATACCTTCTACACACCTGTAAGTAAATGAAAAGGTGATAAAATAAATGTAATCAAACTGACAGCTATCTCTAAAGGTAATTCAATTTTAAACAAGATAAGAGTGAATAACAACATATTTTAATCGAGACAGACTTACAAGGCAACCCAAGACATTATAAGGGCTAATCTATTCATTAAGACAAACTTACAGGGCAGCCTAGCTTGCATATCCGGGCTGAGTAGCACCCTTTGGGGCATGATGTTCCCGGGGCTGGGGTGAGCTGGTATCCCGATGGTGCAGGCGGCGCCGGGCGGTCGGACAGTCAACACAGACTTAGGAGCGCTGTGTCGCACCGCCGTCTGAGCAGAGAGATGCATGGAGGGGCGCGGGGGAGGGGGCACCGTGGCTACTGTACACACCACTGGAAAAACAAAAAAAGGACATATGAAAACAATTAGTTGTAATTAAAAAATACAAAATTGTCTAGAACTATTTTTTTTTACCCTTTCACTTTTTAAACCTTTAAACAGGAAAATACCTAATTGATATCAACAATCTCATTTTCAAGAGTGTCCTGGCCAACACAAGCAGCAGTACAGTCACACATACACAAACAAGTTACACAAAACAATTGGTAACACTTTATAATAACTATCCGTTGTAACTCGTTAATAGATCATTAGTAAACTCTTAATTAATGATTATTAATGATTTGTTAAGTGTTTGTTAGCAGTTTGTTAAGGATTTATAACAATGGTAGATAGTTAATTGCTTAATAATTGAATCAGTTCATCTGGGAGGTAATCCGAGATTAACTGATCACGTCACGTTCAAGTCCATGGCATGCACAGTGTGTATTGAGTTTATTTAAAAGTATTTGAAAATGGGGCTGCCCTCAGTTGCCCATGCACTGTGTATAGTCTATAGCCTATTTCAGCCTCGTCGGTATCTTGGATTACCTCCCAGATGAACTGATTCAATTATTAAGCTATTAACTATCTACCATTGTTATAAATCCTTAACAAACTGCTAACAAACACTTAACAAATCATTAATAATCATTAATTAAGAGTTTACTAATGATCTATTAACGAGTTACAACGGATAGTTATTATAAAGTGTTACCAAACAATTCAATTACATAACAACTAAACCAGCAAATATTTCCCCAAGGTCGACTATAATCATAAAAACATCAGACAGAACACTTAAAGCCAGATGTGTCGGCCTCTTGGTCATTTAGCATCCTCTCAAAAGCGACCAATGAAGCTTAATAGGTTTCAAATGTGTTCTGTAACTCACCTTGCTGCACTACAGGAGCAGGTGTAGGCGTTGCCGTGGCTTCAGACACAGTGGTTGGTTTGGGCGTCTGAGCGGCAGGAGGAACGGAACACGTCGGTTTGTTCATCAGCAGAACCGGACGATTCTCACCTTTAGGAGGCGGCTGGAACATCCTGGAAACAACACACAGAGACCAAACATTAAGGGACATTTTCTGTACAAGTTTCAATACTCAATTAAAAACACACATTTGGTCTAGTGTTTAAAATAGTGATTTAATAGAAAAACTTTGAAAAGGTTGACAGATTCTCTCACTTTGATTGATAGAGGCCAACTTCAACTAACTCAACATTAATACCAATGGTTGACCAATCAGATTTGACTATTTAAAATGCTTATTCAGTGGTATGAGAGAGTAAGTGCAACTGTATAAAGCAGAGGTCTAGGAAAATCAAATCAGTTTTATTTGTATAGCCCAATATCACAAATAGACATTTGCTTCAGAAGGCTTTACAGTCCATACAGTATGACACCCTGCCCTAGGACCCTTAGCTTGGCTGAGAAAAAACTCCCAGTAAAAAACCCTTTATCGGGATTAAAAATTCTATGAAAGCCTTTTAAGTATGAGTATGTATTTACCTGTTGACTTTCATGCGTATGGGTCTGGGTCTGGGGGGAGGTTCAGGTGAATCCAGGATCTCCTGGATGAGAACACGAGAGACTTTGTGTCGGGGCAGGAACACGTCTCCCTGGTAACGGGACACGCGGCTCTCCAAACCAACAAGGTCAAACATGGACAGGTCGCAGCGCTGAGGACGGAAAAACATACAGTATTGTTATATATATTTTTTTTTTGTAAAGATTATTTTTTGGCATTTTCAAGCTTTATTAGACAGTATAGAGTTGAAATGGGGAGACAGAGAGGGGGGGTGACCTGCAGTAAAGGTCCACGGGTCGGATTTGAACCTAATACTTTTTATTTTTTTGCAAACTCCATAAAACTTTCACTTCACATTAAGATGGAAAGGTAGCTAGTGTGATTGCTCTTCCAAGTTTGATTTACTAAGGCGTTTAATTTTTTTTCTGGTTATTCCTTTGCTCTAACCTTTAGCGGGTTGACCTCCAGGGCGTCCTGCACCAGAGAGGCAGTGTGGAAGACGATGGGCTTGGTGATGAAGGGGCTCTGGACGGGACGGGGGTCAAACAGGTTCGGGTGGTTACACACTTTACGCAGCTGCATCAGGATGTTGATCACAGACATGAAGTGACCACTAGCTAGTGTTTCTCTGGTCCTGTGGGTCAGAAAACAAAACAGGTGATGAGTTGAGTAATGTGAACTACTGCCAAGTCCTTTCTTCTTTCAAAACTGCCCATAAAACCGCTTCAGACTTGCCTTTCCCCAGCTTATCGTCACTCATTTTTTTGTCTTATTTTTCTATTTTTAACTCAAGTCTTAAAGCTATAGTCTGTCTATAAGGAACTCTGAGTAATTACAACAACACTGCAGGTCTTTCTGCCATAAATCCAGGTTTTTTCTTAGTAGTAGAATCAACAAATGAAACATTTCTTGGGATTTCTCTGAGCTCCTGCACCAGTGTCAGGGGGGCGACACAAGTTTGTAAACGCTGCCATACTGAGAAATACAGAGAGAGTTTTGTGGAGTTGATAGGCTTTATCAACTTTGTGTCAACTCATATGGCGATGGCTTGAATGTAACCGACATTCATTCATATGAAAAAATAACACACTATAGCTTTAATATATATATATTTTTTTGTATGTTTAGTGGCTTTAAGTGCTCAGAAAAGCCCTGTATAAATCTCCTGCAGTATTTTTAAATTCTCCATTTGAACACAACAACTTACGAGGCCTGAGCCATGAAGTCGTCGTAGAGGAAGCGTTGCCTCTTGGACAGCCGACAGCGAACCACGTGCTCGTATTTCTTTGGCATTTGTTTCTCCACGTCGATCTTGATTCTCCTCAACAGAAACGGCCTCAGCACCTTGTGAAGTCTCTTCACCAAGCCTTCGTTGTATTCCTGACTGCCCTCGATCATTCCGGTGAGCGGGTTGGAGAACCACTCCTTAAACTCCCGGTGAGACTGGAAGACGTGAGGCATGAGGAAATGCATCAGAGACCACAGCTCCATTAGGCTGTTCTGAAGAGGAGTTCCTGTTAGCAGCAGTCGACGATGGCTGGAATGGGAAGAGGAAAGAGTAGAGGTTTATATTATGGACAGTTGGTGATTTTAAGCATCAGTGTTCGCACATTTATTTCCTTTTTTTAAACCTAAACCTTTGTAAATGTCTCTTTCTTAGAATACAAACCCCTAGCTCATGTAAGTAATAAGTTGAGTTTGTTTACATGGGGCGCTCTGTGGCACAATAACACCCCCACCCCTCTCTCTCTCTCTCTGTCTCCACAATTCAACTCTGTACTATCTAATAAAGCTTGAAAATGAAAAAAAAAAAAAAAAAAAAAAAAAATTTAATGTCCCCTTCCACAGATATAAAATCACAAAGTGCTTTACATAAAACATGTCCTCTCCCCTGACCTGTTGAAGTTGAGCAGACTCTGCCAGCGCTGGGACTTGAAGTTCTTGATGTTTTGCGCCTCGTCCAGGATCAGGTAACGCCAAGACTTCCGCCTGAAGGCCTGGTGATCCTGCAGCACCAGCTTGTAGGAAGTGATGCACACGTGGAACGCATTCGGCTTAGTCCAACCCTAAGAATGAAACAAAAATAATAATATTAAGAATGTAATATGATTTAAATGTGTACTTAAGTAATCTGTATTAGTCAATTTACAAGAGGCACATTGAAATTGGTCTTTTCGAATATCCCCTCTAAAGTAACCACACTACAGAGGGGGTCAGAGCGCCACATTAATAACAGATAACTACAGTGATAAGAAGAAACAGGATATTTCTAATTGCTTACCATACATGCTGCAAATAATAGGAAAAACTCAAAATACTGTAATCACACTTGTGGTAAATTCAACAAGGTTTACCAGTCAGAAGTCCTTACCTGTCTCTTGAGCTTTCTCTCCTTCTGGCTTCCAAAGTACGTCAGGATCTTAAACCCGGGACACCACCGCTTCAGCTCCATCTCCCAGTTCAGCATCACAGAGGTCGGCACGATGATCAGGTGAGGGCCCCAGTTACCTGAACACAAAAGCAGGTCAAATTACTAAATAGGAGCAGCTGAACATAAAAACAAAGAGCATTTGCGTTGTAATTCTGTATAAATACAAAAAGAAGATCATCCCAAAGGAATTTAAGCTATAGTGCGTAGGTTTTTAATTTAAATGAATGTCTGTCTGTTACATTCAAGCCATCGCCAAATGAGTTGACACAAAGTTGATTAAACCCATCAGCTCCACAAAACGTTCTCTGTATTTCTCAGTATGGCAGCGTTTACAAACTAGCGTAGCCCCAAGCCACTGGCACAGGAGCTCAAGAAATGTTTCAGTTGTTGAGTCTACTGCTAAGAAAAAGATGCACTGACAGTGTGGTTGTGATTACTCAGAATTCCTCATGAATTTATCCTGGGGGCCGACATTACACACTATAGTTTTAAGTGAACTAAACCATATTCATAAATGACTAAAAGCAGCATGGCGAAGTTTCTTACTTTTTTCACAGGCGAGGTGAGCCAGCAGAGCGATGGTCTGGATGGTCTTCCCAAGTCCCATCTCATCAGCCAAGATGCCGTTGAGTTTCTTCTCGTACATGGTGACCAGCCAGTCCAGACCAATGTGCTGATACTCTCTCAACTGGCCGTGGAGCAGGAACGGGATGGGGGTTTTGACCTAATTATATGAAGAGAAGAAGAAAATATTAATCACCCAGAATACATTTTTTGGGGATTTTAAAAGTCACGTAAAAGTAATATAAGATACAACAAGAACTATATTGCCATTTTAACCACACTGCAAACCAGTGCAGTGCAGAATTAAATAGCGTTTCTCCAGAGCAGGGCAATTTCAACAGTAACTTAAAAGCAAACAGATTATTATAAGACCACTTTGAAGCTCCCCTTATAAAATATGAGCTTGAAGACAGTTTTTGAGACTGAATTGAAGACATTTTACATTACAACAAAATATTAATCTAAATGAGGTATTATTTTCCTTTGTTAAGCTCTTTGTAACAGTGTTAAGAAAGACACTACACAAATAAATAAATGCAAAGGTAAAAAATATAATCAATGTAATTATTCTAGACTTTATTCTGACCTTAGTAGTAGCCAGAGTGTATCCTTTGGGCTGCAGGCTCTCGGCAGTAGCAGCGATGTGACTGATTTCTTTCTTTGGCCGAGCGCTGGCGGCCGGCGGACTGTTCTCTCCCTCCTTTAACAGAACCTCCATCCCTTCATCCCCACAGCCATCATCATCCTCCTCTTCCTTGCTCTCCGCACTGTCTCCCTCCTCTGCACTGTCGCCCGGGGAATCTGAGAAAATAACATTGGAAATTATTAAATTTTTACTATTAAGTTAATCAAAAATACATTATTTTAATTTTTAATTATTAAAAATTGTATTGAAACGACTCATTGCAAAGGTGCATGTATTCAAAGCAAACATCGGGAATTTAAATATTTCTCTTCTGAAACGTTATTCCACTGTTGGTTTGTCAGAATGGGATGAGATAAACAAATTGTCTTGAGCTCAATCTGGTTACTCTTTATTTTATTATAATTATTGTTCCTATTGCACCGTGGGTCAGAGACAAATGTCATTTCGATCCTAATGTTTACCTGCATATTTTAAGAATTGACAATAAAGTTAAACTTGACTTAATACCTGAGGAGGAACTGTTGCTCTCTGCATCACTCTCATCTTCCTCCGTCTCCTCCTCTTCGTCCCCAGACTCTTCAGAATCAGAACTGGCTTTAGAACCGGCCGCAGACGGAGCCTCGAAGTCCGACGCATACGCTCCTTTGTATTTCTCCAGGAGCTCCTCAACCGTCATGTCGCCTACCAGGGGAAAAAGCAAATGTGTCAGCGAAAGAAGATAAAATGCTGCAGTTTTTAACCAGGGCAAAGTTTGTATTCTTTTAAAGATAATTTTCTGGCATTTTCCATGAGACAGAAGAAATGGGTCAGAGAGGGGAATGACATGCAGAGAACAACCCGGACAGGATTCTAACCCGGATCTGCTGTAAAGAGGACTGAGCTTCTATGGAGGGCAATGTTTAAAGTGAATTAAAATGCAGCTCACTGTCACAAAAACAATGTAAACATACATTAAAAATGGCAGTCAAAACAGAGCCGATTTGCTCAGTTATTTAACTGAAATGCAATGATGATCTTCGTCTATCTACATAAACCCAACTTTACAATGCGTGTCTCCCAAACTTTATGGCACATTTTTATTGTACAATTCTGTCAGCAGGTTCATAGATTTGCAACTGTCCTGGGTGAAACGATCTGTGAAATCATTAAAAACAAAATGGCAGAGGGCAGAATCAATAAGGTTTTTATGTGGAGTGAATTAAAAAGATCTCCACGGGCAAAAGAGCTTTAATAAATATTTGATAAAATGGATATGCTGAAAATCTACAGGAATAATTTAATTCATAATGTTAACTTTATTAAAAGTAGGGATGCCATTAAAGAGGAAAGGAAAATAGCTTGAAGATATCTTTTCAAAGCCCAAATTGAGAATATATGTCTCTTTCTCTCTCACACACACACACACACACGTTAAATCTCGCAAGCCAAAGATCTTGAGCTGCACATTTTCTGAACTTGTTTTCAGACTATTGAAGTTGGGAGATTCAAAAAAAATATTCAGCTTCTATTCAAATGGAAAAAACTTTTTAAAACACTTTCAAAAGCAGCAATACACAAAGTAACAACCAGTGACATTACCTTCTTTGGCCAAGTCATCCAGTTCCTCAGCGTGATCCAAGGTTCCTTCAACCTTCTCCTGGGCATCAATGGTGTCCTCCTCATCCTCAGCTGGAAATGGGAAGCGTTTGAAATCAATTATAAAGTCCAAACATTTCTTAAAATTCAACTTCGATCTTTTGTTTGTGTGTTGACTTTTTCTGTTGTGTGTTTGGGTTCTTAAAAAAAATAATCCAACAATAAAGTATTTTAAAAAATATATATTAAATTCAACTTCGAGTTCTGACTTTTCAAGGACTTTCTAGGTCCAATTTCCCAAGGACCCAACATGACACAGTTTGAGATAAATAGGACTCCATGATAAATACTGTGACAACACTGAGAATTTCTATAATATTAACTAGCAGCTTTACAGAAGCTCACAGACAGACAGACACATTGCCTTTAATCACTAATTTTTATTTATTTTTTAAACCTTTATTTATACAGGTAAATCCCATTGAGACCGGAGACTCTTTTGCAAGGGGAGACCTGTTCCCATTCACACACACATTCATATATATTCATAGCAGGCTAACTATCGACATTCACACGTGCACATAATGCATGTAACAGATTTCTAAAGTGATCTTACCGTCCTCTTCATTGGCAGTGAATTCTCCATCTTCCTCTATGGATGAAGACGACTCATCGGAGCATTCTTCATCTGAGCCGGCCTCCTGTCAAATACAACCAATTTAGTGTTTAACTTAAATTCAAACATCTGTGGACTTCTACCTTGGCTAAAGAGTAAAGATGATGCCTACATATTAAAGATGGCAGCAAGTAAAAATGGCCCTACTGTTAGGCCCCTTCTCTTGTTAATATTATTAACTCTTATACAGCAGTTGGTTCTGAGTGACCGAGTGATTTGATTGGACGAGAGACATTCAATGCGTTCTGAAGCAGCGCTGATATGAGCGTCCAACATCACTCCGACTGTTCAGGGACTGTTCACCAAACTGACAAAATCATTCCGCTCACTGATGTTTTTCCCAGTCCCATCAGGTTTTTCACAGTTGTACCTGATGCATTTTGAGTGTATTGAGCAGTTAAGAAGTGGGGTGGGATTGAACAAGTTTTTACTTCTCCCCACCCCTTTTCAAATATGTTGTGGCATTTTTATAGAGTGCTTGGCGGCCTTATCAATGCAGGAGTCACTAGGGCTGACTCCCGTTGATGCATTTTTATTATTGTATTGTTGTTGCATATTTGAAATAAATTATTCATTCATTCATTCAGTTGTTCTAGAGACAGCTCTGCCACCGGAGCGAGACATTTATTAAATGTTTTAAACCCAAAACATTGTAAATATCTCTTTCTTAGAATACAAACCCGCAGCTCTAGTAAGTAATAAGTTCAGTTTACCTGGTGCATTTTGAGTGTATTGAGCAGCTGTTCCAGAGGCAGCTCTCCCTCCTGCTTCAGTAGCTCTATCTCTCTCTGGTGGCTCTCTGCGTCGTTCCCCTCCTGCTGCTCCTCCACCTCCAGAGTCTCCTCATCATCCTCTTCCTCACACGGAGGCTCAAAGTCTCGGTCTATAGAGGGAAATATAGATATTAGAATAGATTTAGGATGAAAAAGCCTTGTTTTCTGATTAGTTTAAGTACATTTCTGTGTGGAAAACAGAAAATAGACCTGTTAAGGTAACTTTATTTATACCCGAGGATTAGATTCATTTTGTAGCAAGATGATTACATTGTGGCATCCACTCACAAAACAAAACTACAACATAAAACAGCACAAATTAAAACCTGCTCAAACAAGATCATTCTTGAATCACAAAGGATATATATTGCATTAACATCCATTGGGTTCATAATACAGGTGGACAATGGATATAACCTAAAATTTATTTTTATATAATCCGTAATTTGACGGACGGTGACGGTATTATATCACAGTATGAATTTTTTGTGTCAAATTAACCACTGAATCTATGTTCAACCCCATGTTTTAGGAATCAACAACCTAAGGTTGCTGGTTGCATTTACAATCCACTGAAAAATGCTTTACCGCACTGTCAAATAATAGTAATATAATCATCTAATATCGAGCCGAGATGTATTTCAGCTCAGATAATCAGTTGGTATTCACACAGTAATATAAGAACACGGTTTATTCTTTCTAAGATGCAATAACCTTGGCAATGTATTTTTTCTGTGTAGACGATTTCAAAGAGGATTTAGTCATTGGTGTGTAGCTATGACAACGTCCAATTCAGAACGAATGATTCAGCGCCGGTGCTATAACAGTAAGATCCATTTTTTTTTTTTTCATCTTTCCATATATATAATTTTTTCAATTTCTTTATTGAAACCATTTCAAATTGTGTACAGAGCATTTACAAGGGTCTTGAATAACTGGTACACATTAAATATGTACACAAGGGTCCATAGTAAAACTCCAAAAATAATAATATCAGTATAGAAAACAAGACATTCATTAACTATTTTAATTCCTTAGCGACCCTGCCCCAAGACTAACCCCCCCCCCCTCTTTTTTTCTTCTTTTAACTATGTATTCTATTCTATACATTCCAAGTTATTCTTTTGTCTACCATTTACCATTGGTCTAAACATTGCTTGGAGGAACCTGTAGAGTAGAGTGCTGGTTGTTCATTTTGTTTTATCTTTTTTTATATGTTGTTGTGTTTATGTTGCAAAAGGAAAACATTCATGAATAAAGTATAAAAAAAAGAAAAGAAAACAAGACATAACACAAGCAATAACGCTACAAATAAGGGGAGGGGGGGTGATCTTACCATCTTCATCACCAGTAGCTGGCAGAGGTTTTGGTGGAGTAGTGGGGACTGTTTCAGCCGGTTTAGCGGGTGCAGAGTGCAGTGATTGGCTGAGCAGATCAGAGTATTTCTCCGTCTGTCCAACGATGAAGTCCAGCTGAAGATCAAGAGCTTTCTTCCTCTTCTCCTCAAGTCGAGACTGCTGCTTGTACTGAACCACCTTTAGGGAGAAACAAATAAGACACTTAATAAAACCACTTTTTAAAACGACGACAACTGTTTATCATACATGTTGTAAGAGCTAATTAGACCTCGTGTTTAAATAGGAACCAATCCCTTTTTCCTTAGGCGTGTTACCCAAGAAGGCAAAACCATTTTTGATCACTCACGCACACCATACAAGCGCATACAACTTAATATTTGGGGGAAGACTTTGAAATATTACTGTGTATGTTTTTGTCCCCTTTGACTCAACGTTGATTTACTGTCACACCAATCGAACCACACTAAGGTTAATTTAAACAAACATAATAATTTACTTTTCCCTAAAATGCATCTTATTTTCATCGCCAAATCAATCATTGTTGTGATTTTGAGATTCTACATTTCATCACAAAATCAATAAAACTGAGTGCGTGATTCTTTCAAAGTCTGACAGGTGAACAGTGATCCAGAATGTATTGTTTGCTTGGTTTTTGTGAACGTTCTTGTACCTTCTCGACGCTGCTCCAGAACGCCCTCACTTCCTTAGCGATGCCAGAGGCGACTCTCCTGATCTTAGAGTGTTCGTCTCTTTTGGCTTTTTCCTCTTTCTGCCTCAGATCCTCGTGGTGTCGCATCACCATACGAACCACCTGATAAAACACATCAACAGAAAACACGTCAGAACATATACAGTAAGCATCACCAGAAATACTAATCTTTCTAGCAAGGTAAGAAAAATATAAGAGGTTCTGTGATTCTGGAGAACGCTTGTTGTCAAAATCAGTTAATATCTCCTCACTGTGTGTGTGCTAAACAATTTTTTTTTAGTTAATACACAGCCTAGGCTCTGTAAACGGGTATGTAAACAAAAGGGTCTGCGTGTTAACACTGGACTTTTGTTTCAGCGCAAACACAGTACGGACGGGTAGGCTGATCATGAGGAGATATTGACTGATTTTGACAAAAATCACTGACTCCACCTTTAAAACAATTACATTTGTACAGGTTTTTAGTCACTCACACACACACACACACACACACACTTAAATGAACCCACCTTTCTGGCCACCCCTCTCTTCCAGCGTCTCTCTTGGGCGAAGTCAGCGGAGAGCCACTGCATCTCCTCACACAGATAGTCCCAGTGAACTTTGGGGCGCGGCGGCTCCGTCAGGCGGGTCAGACGCTTGGTCGACCAGGAGCCTTCTCTCTTCATGGCCTGGGTCCGGTGCTCTATGTCTGCTTCCTATAGGACACACAGGACAGAACAGTCAGTAAGTTAAGTTATCTTTATTAGTCAATTTACATGAGGCACATTGAAATACGGCTTTTCTCATCTCCCCTCTCAAGTTCCCACACTCCAGAGGGGGTCAGAGCGCAGGGTCAGCCATAGTACAGCGCCCCTGGAGCAGTTAAGGGGTAAAGTTCCTTGCTCAAGGACACAATGGTGGAGATGGTGGGCAAACAAAATGACAAACAACAAAGTCTAGCGCAACACATGTCTGTAGTCGATCAAAGCCAATTAAGATGAAAGACAAAACTTTTATTTGTCCGTTAACACAGAAATGTGTTTAGCGTCACATGCTGCTACAATCACCAATAATAGCATAAAAGGGGGAAAAATATTTGCACAACAATATGTCATGCGGACACAAACACATTCTGTAAACACATGGTTCCAATCTCAGTGTGAGCAGTTGAAGAGCAAGAATGGAGCGGCTGTGTGTATTTTCTGGGTTTCATTTCAGAAGAGCTGAGCTTGACAGTTTAACAATGGATTCCCCAGGTACTAATGTCACAACAGAAAGGTTGTTCTCTACTACTGGAAATATAATAACTCTTAATAAAAACACTGCCAAGCCTCCCCTACCGTCACACACGCACACAGACACACATACACCTTCTCACACACACACACACACACACACCTTGTGTTTTTACAAAAAACATTGAACCAGTGATGACAGTAACACTTTCATTTCATTATTCTCATGCAGGCAGAAGACTGACACGTTCAATTTGTTTGAGTTACAACATGGACACTCAGGTTTTTCTTTGTACATTACACTCTGACCTTAAATAAAGCCATGTTAAGTCCAACAGTCAGTTCAGTTGTCATATTGCATTTCAGTGGAATTGCAACTAAGTTAACTGGAGTAAGAGCCAAAAAATAGTGCCATTTATTGAACCAAGAATCAGTATTGAATGGAAATCGAAACTCATTTTAATTCACGAAAATGTAATAAAACAGACAGATATCTGAAGCAGTGTATGAATGGATCCCCCAAACTGATAATAACTCTTACAATAAATCAAAAGCACAATTAAACACTTATTAGTTTTTACGGCGTGATAGTTAGCTCACTCACGTGTTTAGCGAGCTCATTTTAAATGTCCCGTCAGCAAACTAACTTACTGTATGTCCTGCTACAGGAGGTTTAAAAAGTCTGTTTGATGATTCAGAGAGATTTCTTTTTTAAGTGATTTTAATTGTGTCCTCACTGCTATGTCTCTATCTCAGGGGAAACGTGGGACTCACAAAACATTGTTAGCTCTTCTTAGCACAAGCACCTGCTTTGCTTCGCTACTAACAAACAACAAAAATAACGTATAACATTAAATGCTCACTCACGTGTTTAGCGAGCTCGGCCATGTCAGTGTGCCGCTCCCCTCTGGGTCGTTGAGGTGTTGTCTGGTCCGGTGGAGAGGTGGATGAGCCGTAGCTGCTGCTTCCTCCGCCGGTGATACACGGAGAGACAAACTTCCCGTGCGGCCCGCGGAGAGGAGATAGTTTGTCCCGCCGCGGTGTGGACCAGTCGCTGGCCGGAGAGGGTCCCGGGGTGGAGGGGGACAGCGGGGAGGAGTTAACCGCCACTCTGTCTGCTATCCACTGGCGAACCTTAAAGGAAAGAGACGAAGAAGAAATGAGTGTTTGAATTAACGTAACCAGATGAAAGCTTTAAAAGTAATGCCTCGTTTCCACTGAGAAGCACGGTTCGGTTTGGCCTGGCACAGTTACCCTGGCTAAGTAGGTGTGGTTTATGCCCATCTACTGTATGTTTAATTAGAGTATATACCATCTGTAGGTCAAGGTTATAGAACGACGCAGGCCACGGCAGCTACGTAAGCCCACTGATTTATTCAATGAAGAGTTAATAAACGCCACGCAATAAACAACGAGCTTCACGCCGACATTTTTCTCTACACACAAGTATGTTCGCTGACTACACACGGCAGCGCGAAACAATTTGATTCTATCGACCCATTGACGGACGGCAGTGTGTAGTTCCATCTTTTGGGACCCTTTAGGACGGCTTGGCACCCCAACGAAAGGGTGACAAAAATAGGTGCAGCACAGTTTGCCTATTTTTGTACCCTTTCCAACTTTTGACAGTGAAAACACAAATAAATGCGTACCGAACCACAACACTCAGTGAATACAAGGCTTAAGATTCACATGTAGGATAGAAGCCACATGCATGAATAAGGTTACAGCAAAGTGTTCATGAGATGGAAATCCACACACACACACTCCAGAATGATAACAAGCCATCAGTGGTTTCCTCTCATGCAGAAGTACATGCATAAAAAAGCAGAAGTCAAAAGGAATGCTTTCTTAGGATCAATATGCTCAAAAAAAGTGCTTGTGAATATCTTTTTGGAAAATCTCACTCAAGTGTCTGACAACAACCACAGCTTACCTTGTGGAACAGTGCCTTTCTGTCTGTCCTGCTCTGTCCATGCTGGAATAAATACACATGGCTTAGCATGCGGCCAACTTAAAATACATCACTAAACAATAATAAAAATGTACTTTTCACATGAGTGATATTTAATTACTGACTTCATGCAGAAAGGATGTGTACAATGATGCCATACTGAGACATGAAAGCATGCAAGCAGACCTGAGAGCACAAGCATTATGACAACAAATATTTATTTCTTTATTTTCAGCAAAGATATAAATCGTCCTAACAACTTCTCTCCAGGTTCAAAACTGATTTATCGCTCACAAAAAGTATTTCATAAAACTTGTCAAACACCTAAATCTATCTACAAGACTCTTAAACACTTCACCACGACTGCCTAAAATATGTTTTGTTGTTGTGTGCTCATTTTCATTTGACCATCAGGATGCAAAGTGTAGCCTGAACTGTATAGCTCTCAACATAGCATTCACATTATGGAGTCAAATACATTTTGTCTGGAAAAATAAAATACGACCAAGGGAGAGTTAGCGAGGAATAGCTTTTTAGCACAAACACTCATTCAACACAGTTTGCACTTCAGCTTGGCCCTTGTTTCATGGATTCTGATACAACCGTCTTATCTTGGCATTCGAGGACAAACGCTTTCATATTTTCAGGCAAAATGTTTCAATGCGTCATGTTGTTTAGTCTTAACTTCTGTTGACGCAGCAGACACTAATATTATAATCTGTATCACTTGTCTTTCTGTCTCTGGACCAAAACCTCTTTCTGACCTCTGTCTAGCCTTGGAAACTGTCTAGATCTGAGAGAAGAAAGAAAAAGTCTAATAACCCGATATCTGATTCTCCATAAAATACCCGTGTAAAGCGGTGAATGAGTAAACATATATATATATACATATGCACATTTTGAATTATATTATTCATATAATTTTATTCTTTAACTTTTCCATGTATATTTATTTGTGTATATGTGCAAAGGTATACATGTAGTATGTTTATATATATATATATATATATATATATATATATATATATATATATATATATATATATATATATATATATATATATATATATATATATATATATATATATATATATATATATATATATATATATATATATATATATATATATATATATATATATATATATATATATATATATATTTTTTTTTTTTTTTTTTATATATTTTTAAAAAAGGGGGGGGGAGGGGAGTATCAATCTTTTCAAGTATATTGTTATTACTTTCCGCAAGAAATAACTGGCAATGTTTTGAACGTACACAGACTCTAAAACTGTTGAGAATTAAAAATACCTTATGTGGTGAGCTCGGGGTCATCATCTCGCTCTCGGTTTTATCAGTGTCTGGTTCCTCGTCACTGCCTTCGTCTGCACTGCTGACCTGAAGTCCTGAAGCGGCTTCTCCCATTGGTTCATCCTGCTCCATATCCTCACTCTCTTCCTCCATATAGAGCGAATCTGATTGGCTAATAGTATGCTCATCATCAGGACTTGTAGTAGCCAGGACTGTGTGCTCACTGTCTACCGATGCTTCTGTTGTGAGCATGTATAGGGCATTAGGCGTAGGAAGTGTAGGGGTGACAACACTTTGGGATGCTGAATCTACTTGACTAGTTTGAGTTGTTGTAGCATTTACAGTTAAGGCCTCTTTCTCTAGTTCAAATTTGCTTGTTGTTGAGATTCTTGTGGTGGTGGTGGTGGTGGCAGAAGGTGCATTTTTTGGGTCAAATTGAAGTGTGATTTTGCCGATGGTAGCAGGAGTAGCAGGGCTGTGAGTTGCCGCTGTCACTGAAGTTTTATGGGCTTGACTTGGGCACTGCGTCGGATCTTTCACATACGCACATAAAGAGTCTAATGCTGCTGCTGTGGAGGAGGTGGTGGGTGATGATGAGACAGCTCTGGGAAGGCACTCCGAGGAGGGCTGGGCATTGGCCAACGGTTTGACGGCCGCATTCTGTTGCGTTGACAACGTTGCCATGAGCGAGGGAGGGGTTTTCAGGGACGTTTCACCCGGTTTGAGAAGGAGCAGCTTTGGATTTATCACACCCGATAGGTGAGAGGGGCAAGAAAAAATGTCTGGTTTGGTGGTGGTGGTTACCGTGGACACAGCAACATTCTGAGATGGAATTTCTGTGGCATTCACAACATTCACAACTCCTAGCGCCTTGGTCTGATTTTTTTGTACATTAGAAACGTGTACAGACAAAGCCGTGTCCCCGCATGTAGTAGTAACCAGGGGAGATATGAAAGATATCGTAGCAGCTGTTGTTGCATCTGCTTCCTGGTTTTGGGAAACTGTTGGAGTTTGAATTACAGGTGAATTGCTGGTCACCACGACGATTTGGTCGGCCGCAATCACCTGCGAGCACGTCGTCACAATTTGTATACCGCTTTCCGATTGTTCAATAGAGAAAGAGTCGGCGGGTAACTCGACAAAACACACCTCACTGGAGTTAGCCACGTCGACAGCTTGGTTAGCATCTAGTAGCAAATGCTGTGTGTTTTGAATAGACAAACTAGCATTAGCATTGTTGTTGTTTGAGCAAATCTGTATTTGATTATTTGCGTCATGTGACGAGGGCAAGGCCTGCTGGGTAATGATAAGCGTGTCACCGCTTTCAGTAATGGTGTGAATAGAAGGGTCTAGGATGTGCGTTTCTAAGTGCTCGTCTGAGTTTTCTAGTAACGCGTTGAATAAGTTGACCTCGTATCCGGGCGAGTGTGGGATCTGTACACCACCGCTGCCGCCACCACCACTTTCACACACGGTCTCCTCGGCAACGTCCTCGACAAGACTGCAAAACTCATACACTTCCACCGACTGTGCGTTGTGTACTAGCTCCATATCCACTTCTCGATCGCTTTCTTCGTAAAGCTTTGGTTGGCCTCCAGCGGTCGATACAATGGCGGCTTCGCACACACTGCCGTCTTCGCGTTGCACCAGGTAACTCTGGTTCAGGTGCATGTTAGACCAGTCGCCACTGATATGAGCCCCCTCCCTGACAACCACGATTTCTTGAGCATGATCGGTCGAATGCACAGAGAGCTCAGTTGTTGCCAGTTGTGTCTCACTCTCTGTTGTGGGGACTGTATGGTCAGATGTATGAGATGTTTCTGCTTCCATAACTTGCTCCGCTTGTAGTGTGACAACTGCTCCCCTGTCACAGATAAGGGGGCCAGCAGAAGAGGGTTTTAAGGGACCCTCCTCTGGCTGCATTGTAAAGTCGGTATTAGTTGTGTCACTTTGTTGTTCACTGCTATCCATTTGCTCTACTTCAAGGCGATCGCAGCCGGACACAGTTGAAGTTGAAGTGTGTAGTCCGGGAGTTAGCAGCTCTTTTGACTTTGGGGTCTCAAGTATTTCCGCTGAGGAAGAAGGTTGATGTTGTGTTGATTCAAACATCTCAACCGATCCCAAAGAATTTGCTGTTTTATGCGTTTCTCCGACATCGTTCGAGATGTCTTTGACAATATTAGCGCGTGGTGGTTTTGACAGATCGGGTGTTTTTCTAATCTCACTGTTGTCAGATGACGGTAAAGTTGATTTTGAGTCCTGGGGGCCACCGTCCTTCTCAGAAACACCTGGCGAAGGTTTGTTACTGCTGCCTTGATTTGAGTGGCCAAGTGGGTCCCTTTCAGACTGCTCCATAGTCGCCCCGTGTAGCTCGGCAGTGTCTTGGACTTTAACACCGACACTTGATTGTGGGGCGGGCGGAGACGGGGTTCTGAAAGAGATTTGAGATTTTGGTCGCAGGAGAATATTTCCTCCCGTGTGCTCTTCCACTGTTGTTGTTGTTTTTCCAGTCTCTGTTTTGTTATATTCCAACGTGACAACGGACTGTTTCTCCTTTGTCGCCGTAACAACCACATGTCCGTCACCATCACCGCCGCCTCTTTCTCTAGGCGGCTGAATCCGGTTTGTCTGACTGTTATTCGAGAAGCTGCTTTTCTCTTTACTGTCAGTTTGTGACCCGTATTGCAACTCCTGCACTGTGCTGCTGTCAATGTGTTTATCTGGGATGGGGGTTGGTGGTGGACATTTGAGCGTTTGCATTTCAGCCGAGGAACCACTGTCCTCGTTGAGAGATTTTGGCAAAGATACTCCAATAACACTCTCTTTAGCGACTTCTTCTTCTGCGATTTTGTCCATTTTTGTCGGTAGAGTCCCAGGCAAGTTGGTTGTTGTAGTTTGGTCCTCCATGCTGAGGAATGCTGCTGCCGAGTCGTCGTTGTTGCTTGGCAATGGTTGCTGGGCGCTGGACGGAGGGTTTGGGCGGGGGGCAGCGGCCGGCTGCGGGGCGAGCGGAGCGGACTCCCCGGGCACATTGTGCGCAGCACGGGGGTTTGAGCCCGGAACATCCACCGCAGGAGGGGCACGCTGCCGCACCGCTCCCCCCCCAGAGCTCCCTTCCTCTGGGCCGCCCGGGCTACACACTGCACCTGGAGGAGACGGGGAGAGAGAGAGTTTATATTATTATATCAGCTGTATGTAATGTTATATTGTAATATATAAATACTGTTCTGAATGTCATGCCAATAAAGCTTTTTGAATTGAGAGAGAAAGAGAGAGGAAGGGAGGGAGAGATTTTAAAGATAATTTTTTGCGCATTTTCAAGCTTTATTTTTGATAGTACAGAGTTGAAATGGGGAGACATAGAGAGAGGGGGGATGCCATGCAGTAAAGGTCTACGGGTCTGATTCGAACCCGCAACCACTGCAGCCAATATGGTACGCGCTCTATACACTACACCACCGGAGCACCCCGAGAGAGAGAGATTTTAAACCAAGTGTCTAGACCAGGGTTGTTATTTATTTAGGGAGGCTAAAAATGTACAAGGACAGGAAATTATTCACTCAGCACAAATAAAGCACTTAATCTTTTGGAGGTTAGGTAGACAAGTCACTGTGCTGCTGCTGTGTTTGGTTGTTTTATTCGAATACAGGGCATTTAAAATCTCTTCACTGTCTGCTACTAGGCATTTCACTCAAACTAGGATCCGGCACACCTACTTTAGCTGAATTAGCTTAAGCATCACTATTTCATTACACAGTCTCACAGCTACACCTACACACATCTGTCAAGGACTTTTACTATAAAGGATCCCTCTATTCCCTACATGTTGTAATCGCACAAAAACAGGCGATTCTTTAAAGACCTACTTCACCGGTGGCAATATGAAGGTGTATTGAAATGTTGAGATCCCATGTAGTATAAATCTGCAAACATTTTTAGAAATCGGTTCATCCTAGCCTGAGAAATAGGCAGAAAGATGTGTTTTATGGTCTCACTGTCTAACCCTACATTTGACTAGTGTGTCTACATCACATGTAGGGTTAGGATTAACAGGACAGCTGAGCCAAGGGAAGACTGAGGGAAGACTGAGGGAAGAAAAACCTCATTCATTATATTATAATAGAGATTTTATAATGATAGAACGCCGGTTCCGTATGGGTGAAGTATTCATTTAAGTATGATATAGTTTTTTTTGTCGTCTGTGAGCACCTGAATTTCTTCTCAAATCAAAAGATGCCGCTGTCAAAGTGTTTTAACGTGCGGTCTACAGCGACACACACACACACACAGTCATATTGTTGTAAATCAAGGGCATTTGGGAACTAAGATTAACTGACACACAACCCATAGCGCTCGTCAATTTTAATATGTCCACTGCAGTAAAGCCTCCTCACCCTCATAACCTACGGTGTCACTGTAGCAGGGACATTTAACCCTGAACATGTACAGTGGCATCTTTGATTTTTGAGAAGAATGTCAGGCTCTCGCGGAGAAATAACCCTAGTTAATTCAAAGGTACGCCATATCAAATAAAAAGGCAGCAAATCTAATTTTTATGGATAACATAACCTCGGCAATACGAGTACTGTGTTTTTTTCTGGCGATTACTACATGTAGGGCAGAGCCTCTAGTAAAAGTCCATTACAGATATGCGAAGTGTAGCTCTGAGAATCAGCAATATATAACAGAAGCCAATTCTACTTATTTGTCAAAACTATGATTTTTTTTTCAAGTAAGTAGTTAATGTACCTTTGTTCGTACTGTAAGTCCATAAGCAAGACATTCTCAAACAGATCAATCATATATCAGAAGCCAATTCTGCTTCAATATCAAAACTATATGACTTTTTTCCACAAGCAAGTAGTTACCTTAATTTGTGCAGTACTCCCATAAGCAAGACGTTCTCAAACCAGCACTGAACTGAAGTTGAGCACAATGTTAAATTAATTCAAGCAGCAACAACTTCTCACCTGTCTGTGGTGTGACACACAGATCTTCAGGGCTTTCTACTTCCAGGATGCTGAAATTAGGGTCCCCTCGACATATTCTGAGGAAAGCGGGAAAAATCGAAAAAAATTATTGGAACTTTTAATGTGAAAAAAATCACATAAGCAAGTAACACATCTCTCCACTTCACAGTGAGAAACTCTTGGTGTATGTAGCGTCTTTGCTTAGTACACTACACCGCTGTTTAAGTTGACATTTGGGACGTTTACAATAAAAAAGGAGCAAAACCTTTTGATATGTTAGTAAACACAAATTATCTCAATGTGTGGGACGCTGGGTTACAAGTCACGTCACGAGAGCAGCGATCAGTCAGCCAGCCAGCAGAAGCAACACTCGGATAGCTAGGCTAGCCTATAACTGCTATGGCTACAGACAGTTGGTGTATTTGGCTGGTGTTTTGATTAGGGGTGTTCTGCAGTGGTAATAAAAATACACAAAAATACTTGAAACAGCACCAAACGAGCGGCTCGGTTAACTTGCATTTGCTGCAGTCGCCAACAGGCAAGATATAAGGGATCCTGCAGCACGCGCTCTCTCAAGCTAAAAGCCGGTGACCAAGCGCGGGGCCTCTAGTCATTCATTTCTATGCTCTCGTGAATGTATATGTTGTTCATTGTGGTTTAGCCGTGGCCACACGAACTTGTAGACAATTACATACCTTGAGGCTTGAGGACTCGGATCTTTATTCGGTAGTTGTGTGTACCAAAAGATAAAACGCTAAAAAAAATATTAATCGACTTTTTTGGTCTTATTTTGAGAGTAGCAAAGCGTACACAAGCTCGAGTCCTTTATAGTAATACAAAAAGCAGCACAATTAAACGGTTAACGCCTTGAACGCTGCCTGGTTCGGCTAGTGTGGGTTAGCTTTTACAAAAACACTGCTTGGGTGGCACTTAAAGGAAAGCCCTTTTTGCTAACTAGCAAGGTAGAGAAGAGTTCAGTTTAAGGGTGCGTTTCGTTTAATTTTTATGCGCAGGCGCCCCCCTCTCAACCCACCCGCAGTTATGTAATGCTCTGGCCAGGACGTTTATGGCTTTATAGATTTGATAAGTTCCCTTTCGAAATGAGACCAAAACACAGTGAAAAGTCGCATTAAAAACCCGCCTGTGCTTGTGTGCATGCAACGACAGAGACGGGGGGGGGGGGGGACAATCACTCGTGACGTCATTGCGTGGGGTCAAATCTGTTTTTTTAACGAAAATAAATTAGCTAAATTTATTCCGTTTCGAACACTTGTACATATTAGCGTGGGTCTAAAACTGAAAAATAGTCAAAACAACAATGTTATAAAGTTCCATATACATTTTGCAATGATTATATGGGGGGATTAAGGGGGGCCCACACTGTGCTACAGTTGGTGTCTTTAGAAACGACGCTGAGAAAATGATGCTTTAAAGACAATTTATTTTGCATTTTACCAGTTCAGGTTTATTTGTATTGAGTGTTGTGCCTTTTTATTTCTGTACTGTGTAGTGGCAAGTCATTTCGACGTAAACAGTTATCAAAATACCACCAAGTAGAAAAGCAGTCATGATTGTGTCATTTCGTTAGTCCTGAGTCCCCCCTCGAATTCCCCCCATTACTTCCTCCTTGTCCCCCTCCCTCCCTCCCTCTCAAGGCCGCCATCTTAAGTTCCCACCTACCTGAAATTTCCGACCAATTTTCTTTTACTAAATTCTCGTTGAAGAAGTCGTCATCCGCGTAAAATCGCACTCAATCCTTGATGCCGGTAGTCCAAACTGTCTCCCGGTACCCAACGAGGTACCACTAGGTCCGTGGGAAGAAGCTAAAATACGGACCGGGGGAGACTGGGGTTTCGGCAGAGAATGTAGCGGTCGCGGGGAGGAGACTTTACGCAGCGAAATGGTGGAGACACCGTTGCTGCTGACAAAGTACAGAACGTACGGAAATCTCGCGAGATGTCGTCAAGCGCGCCAGTTAAAAATGTTTGATATTCGTTTATTGTTTGTTCTTTATCAATAAATAAAAACAATTGGTATAGTAAACGTTAACTTTTGACAGTGTGATGGCGTCTAAAGGCTAGACGGTTTTCTTCTGTTAATATATTTTGTTTCACGGATGAATTCAAGATGATAAAAAAATATAATTTTAAGAAAAGCTCTGTCTCTGTACAATATTTTGTAGCCTAACATTTGATATGTGTTAAATAAAAATGTATATATAAAGACGGCAATTGTCAGAGGCTTTTTTGATGAAATTAAGCCACCTATTTGTTCAGTTTATTTTCAACTTAAACCCAAAGTTTTACAAATCTCTAGGATAATTATAAGAAGGCTGTGATAGTTATCATTAAATGTTTGTACTATTTTGTAATAGTTTTTCCTATAAGCCAATGTTTATATACAATAGTTGATGTAGATGGAGTTGTGTTTATATCTCTAGGATAATTATGAATTAAAATGACAGTGATCAGTTACGGTACATTTATTTGTAATGGGTATTTTTTCTCCTGTTTGCCAATGTAACCATTTTTTCAGTCAATTATCCTGGCGCAACAAATACATAGTGATGAAGCAACAAATCATTTTTAATTTTGATAAATGTATAAATACAAACCTGGACATTTGAGGACTTCATCTTGCTGTGAAATTAAAGAGAATGTAAGTGAAGTGATGCTCATACCTTTAAATGTATAATTATTAATATGACTTTGGGTCTTTAGGAGAATTCCCCTTTTTGGTCTGTTTTGGTAATAAAGTAAATAAATTGATTAATCCCAAGTGAAATTTAGCCATTTTATTTTATGTGTGAAGAAGTAGGCTACTTTAACCAATATAATAAGAATAAAATGTCATATTTTATAAAGCTTAAGAAACATATTGACATAAAATGTTTTAAATCATAGCCAACAGATTAAACACCGTAAATATGCACTGGTCTCTTCCATCTTCTCAGACAGTTAACTGATTAGACAATAATTTAAATATGTCAATTTTGGCTACAAAAAAAAACTGCTATGTATATTGTTTTTTTGGATTCATAGTCAAAGTATTTAGCCAATAATGGTTGTGGTGCAAATAACACAATACAATACTCCGAACAAAAGACCCACACAACAGAGTAAACAACAATTCATTTAATAATTAATCTTTGTGGTCTCTAGGGGAGGGGTTTGAAAGGTATAAAATGGTCATATTAAAATAATCGACCCAGTCTTTTCCCTCTCAGGATACCCACTGTCTAGTTGTCTTTTTGACACAAGTACATATATTTTTTTTTAAGCTTTCAGTTCTTCAGCAGATGTCCCACGTATCCATCCAATTTATATAACTTATTTTTCCTTGATGAAACAACTTTGACAGTTCAATGTACAAGGCTCCCGAAAAAGTCCCGAAAAATGGATATAACACACAACCAATGACACACAGGCAAACCCCTCTCTCTTTTCGGCAAAATGATGGTCACAGATGGGATCCTTGAACGGGCCAGAGGTTTGCTATATGGAGGAGACGGCTTTAAATGCTTCACACAAAGATCGAAAAAGTTTTTTTTTGTGTAGCAACTAGCCTTTTTGCATGATTTGAAACAGATAACTACCTGGTGTGGGTGGGAGGAGAGAGAGAGAGTACTGGTTGGTTTGATACCCGAAACAAAGACAAATAACATAACAGTGAATATATTTATTATTATAGAAGATAATTAATGTTAAGAATAATAATTACAAAGGCAATTTTCTCTAGACTACTATAATCTGGTCCTGCACATATAGTCAAGAGGAGACTGGGTAGACAGTAACAGGAAGCTCTAATATACTGCATGTCACTCACACAGTGTATAGCACAGTTCATTTCGCCCTTCATCCTTTGAAAAGAAAATGAAAACAAACAAAAAAATACGCCAAAAAAAGTTTGAATCTCGTCTGTGTGAAGTGGAGAATTGGGAGGTTGGGATGTTTGGGGGTAAAGCAGGAGAACTGAGGTGCAATTGCTAACCGATCTTAAATCAGTAAATCTTGTCTTTTTTCACAATGACAAAATGACACAAAGACAGAACAGAAAAGCACCACTTCACCACTGTATTTCTAAAGACCCCTCGTGTACCCACAATACCTAAATCAGGGTTGATTTTAATGCAGGAGGAGGGCTTTATAATATCCCATGAGCTTAATAACCAAAAGTTGAGGATGAACCCTTGACATGTGTGTTTCACAGTGTACATCCCTATGGAAGTTCATGTTTTAAAAAATCCACCTTAGGAAAAAAAAAAGGCTTGCTTCAAAAAGCATGGATCATGATAATTCACCGGACAAATGAAAACAAAAAAATGCTGTCGTTGTCCCATGCCCTCTGCCTCTCTTCATACAAACAGCTTTCCAATATTGACTACTATTGTCATTATAACCAACAGCCATTATAAAATTAAAATAAAATAATATATAATAAAATAAAAATACACCAAGGATGCACAGAAACCATGTACCTTTAAATTGCACTGATAGAACCATTGCGCATATTTTCCAAGTCTTGCATTTTCCCTCCCTACCATCATCAACCCAAGCCAGTCGTGGTACTGGAGCTGGTTTGGGTTGTGTAATTCGGAGGGCAGGGTTTAGCAGTCCGCAAGAGGAATGGGGGCAGGTTGAGAGTAGCACAGTGATCCTGACATTTCCCTTAAAAAGGTGGAGTCAGTGATTCTGGAAAACACTTGAAGTCAAAATCACTTTTTGGTAAGAAGAAAAAAAAAAAAAAATCAGTGAATATCTTCTCACGATTGGCTAGCTGTACGTACTGTGTGAGAGCTGAAATAAAAATCTGATGTTGATACACAGCCTAGGCTCTGTAAATGAGCTGACATTTTTAAGGTGGAGGCTTCAAATTACCCACTGGGATCGTTGCCTCTCCATGCACTGTATTCGGTTGTTATCTTTGTGTCATTCTGTACATTTTAACTTTTCAAATAAAATAAAACTACAGTGGGCATCCTTGTTTACATACCAGTTTACAGAGCCTACGCTGTGTATTAAACACTAGATTTTTGTTTCAGCGCGCACAGACAAAATACATACAGGTATCTGATCGTTCGAAGATATTCCCTGATTTTTTACAAAAAGTGATTTTGACAACAAGCATTCTCCAGAATCGCTGCTGCCTCCACCTTTATAAATCTCCCTCCAGTGTTGTCCCTGTACTATCTGGACTCCCCGTCTTTGTGTGCCCCGTATAGAGCCGCCAGCTCGCCGGGCCCCGCCAGTCTAGACCCGCGAGGGGGCGTGGACGACCGGCTAGTAATGGACGGAATTAGCGGTGGCGGCGCTCCGACTGCTAGCGCCCCAACCAAGCCTCCGGGGGTCTTTGCCAGGATGCCGTTGGGCACGTGGTGTGGGTTGAGGTGGCTTAACCGTGCGTATAGACCCGCCGCGGCCGCGTGGTGGTGCTGGGCTGCGGCGGAGGCTCCGTGCTGAAGCGAATGGGACAGAAGACCTGGGTGTAGCTGCTCCAAGTGAGCGGCGGTAGCAGCGTGAGACGGGCCGGACAGGTGCGGGTTGTGTTGGAGGTGCGGGTGCATCCCAAAGTAGCGCGATCGCTCAAAGTCTTCTCTTAGGATCTGCGCCCGTTGCTCCTCGTCCATTAGCCCTCCGCCCGGCGGGCCCAGGTGAGGCGGCCGGTCGAAGTGATGCGCCATGAGCCCAAACTCCTGTCTGGCGTTCGAAGCAGAAGAGGTAGATGTAGGAGGATGGTGGTGGGGGTTGTTAGCTGCTACCGCCGCCGCCACGGCCGAAAGTCTTTCTGCTTCCAAGAACCTTTGCTGTTGGAGCAATCTAGCCAAGTGTGGGTCCGATCTGAGGGCCAAATGAGGGTCCGAGCGCAGTGCCAGAGCCTCCCTACGATGCTGGTGCTCTCTCCAGGGGTCCCATGTGAAGCTGTGAGGGCCCTGTGGTGGTCCTTGGTGGGCCTGGAAACGTTCCCCTCCCGGACCTATCACCAAACCTGCGCCCGCTGCACTGCCCAAATACGCCTCGATAGCTCGGGACCGGTCCAATAAAGCCATGTGCTGTTGATGCTGTTGCTGTTGATGCTGTTGATGTAAATGGTGTTGATGTTGTTGGTGCTGCTGCTGCTGCTGCTGTTGTTGTTGTTGTTGTTGTTGTTGTTGTTGCTGCTGCTGCTGCTGCTGTTGTTGTTGTTGATGGTGTGAAGGATGAGGGTTTGGATTGTGTTGCATCATGGGAACGCCCGGAGTGGGAGTCAGTGATAACGAAGAGGAGGAGCTCGAGTTGGGGTGGTGCGGATGGCTGTTGGGTCGCTCAAAGCTGTGTGTGTTAACCTGTGGCGGAGGAGGTAACGTTATCGGGATGTGCTCCGGTTCCTCTTTACGCTCCTCTTTGACTTTAACAGGCGGTAGGAGCATCGTAGGTTTGGAGTTGTTGGGCGTCGTTGTCGTCCGGTCCGATTTCTTAGCTTGCTGCTGCTGTGACGAAGAATTAACAGAAGCAGAAGCAGCAGCAGCAGCAGAAGACCCTTGGGAAGAAGATGGGATATTGCCACTGTCTCTTTGGGAGTGTGAGGGCTCGTTGTGTGAGTTCTGTTGTTGTGCATGGCTTGGGCCCATCTGTCTCGGGTAAA
The DNA here is from genome assembly GCA_949357725.1 of Hyperoplus immaculatus. NCBI lineage: Eukaryota > Metazoa > Chordata > Actinopteri > Uranoscopiformes > Ammodytidae > Hyperoplus > Hyperoplus immaculatus. Next base: position 24,964,368 of record OX442366.1, on the reverse strand, counting down.
GGTCCAAGGGAGACTGTGCGGAGCGGTTGGAAGGTGGAGGTGTGGTGAGTACGGAAGATGAAGAAGATCGCGGTCGGTCCCTGTCTGCTACTAAAGATGCAGGTAGCCCCCGTGAATTGGATATATTTTGCGGCGGTCGCTTGTCCCCGTCCCGATCTCTGTCTCTGCTTAAGCTGCGTGTGAGGTCTTCTATGGGACCGCCACCACCTCCACTGCTGCTGTTGTGGTTGTTTGCCCCCAAAGATGCGCTGCCGTGCCCGTTGATGTGCGACACCGGGGTGCTACTGCGCGGCTTGTTGAAGGAAGGCGCGACCGGAGACATTCTCACAGGTTGGCGGCCGTACAGCATATTGTCTCTGCAAAGGACAAAATGGAAAACAGAAGTTAGATAGTGGAAATCATTTAGGAGCAACCGATTTGTAGTGCAGTACATATTTTTTTGATGAAAAGAGGGTGTATTAAATTGAGTTGTGTCTATGTTGTTTATTATGAATTTCTGGGGTTGTTATCAATGTTCGTCTGATTGAATACTATTTACTATACTCTGGGGTCTGTGACTACAGGACAGGTCTGATGTAATGTGGCAACTAACTAACTAATAACTTATTTTAAAAGTAGGATAGATTTGGCTTTATTTATTTTTTCATTTCTGTGTTTGTTTGTTTTGTTTTTTTGTGTTGTTTTTAATATATGTTGTGATGGTGTAAAAAGAAAACCTGCAATAAATATGGTGAAAAATAAATAAATAAAAAATCCTAAAAAGTTAGTCTTTTAAATTCCAACCCATATTATAACTATCTGAATGCCACACCTGTCCTTTTCGTCCTTGATGTGTGGTATGTCTCGTCTCTCTCCCTCCTTCGGTCGGTCCCTCTCGTCCCTCTTGTCCGGCCCTTTGGCCCAGCTGGGACCTCCGGGGAAGCCAGAAGGCCCGCCGTGCAGCCGGTTCCACGGGTCGTGGTGGTTCGGGTTGGATAAACCTCCCACCACGTTAGCTGGAGAGTCTTTAGGCCCAAACACAGAGCTCGCTGCGGGACAAAAACACATTCTTGGTTAGAAAAACAAACCCTACAACTTTGATATTTATATAATATATGCTTGTTTTCATTGTTAGAATTTGCAATGTATACTCATGACGATACAACTGTTCCTTGTGGGTGTTTTTGTTGTGTTTACAAAAAAATAAAAACACAATAAAAAGTTGAAAAAAAAAGAAAGAAACACAAACATGTTGCAGTTAAAGCTATAGTGCCTAACTCTCGGTTACATTCAAAGCCATCACCGAATGAGTTGACACAAAGTTGATTAAGCCTATCAGCTTCACAAAAATGTATTTCTCAGTATGGTAGCGTTAACAAACTGGTGTTGCCCCCCCCCTCCAACCCCGGCGCAGGAGCTCATAAAAATCTCAATAAGAGTCAGACATATTTCAGTTGTTGATAAAACAGTAAGTAATAATGTTGAGGGAGAAAAAACATGTTTATACTCAGCAGTGTAACCTTTAAAAAAAAGTATTGTTTTGATTATAAGATCAGATACACTGGCACCACTTTTCATAAAAAATAAACAATACCCAGGCTTGTTCAGAGCTGGAATCTTAGTACAATCCTCAGAGGCTGTGTAAAAGCTGCAATATGCATTTATGACCTATCCTTAATAGTCAACATTTGTGTATATACTGTACCTTACAGCATCTAGCCTAAAGATAGAACTCTTGAAGTGCAACTTAAATGATGGGTTTATATTTTTCAAGACTGTCTAAACGCAATGATCATGGGCTTTGTGTATGTTGATTTATTTGTCACTGGAATTATACTCCCAAAAATCCACTGTATTTATGTTCAAAAGTGAATTTTCGCAATTCAGCTGAAGTCAGTATGAGGTTTCAGTAGTCTGAAATTCGCACAAATAGACAAAGTATGTTCTAAAATTCCAGTCTTCAAGTAAAAATTCCCTGTGTGTCCTTCCCAGAAATGCATTTCCTTGTAGGGAGAAACTTCCTGGTGAGCGACTACATCTAGATTTGTTGCCAGTTGAGTTCAAACCACCAGCAATAAATCTACACAAGACAGTCGGGATAAAGTTACCAACTTGATCTGACAAACTCATACTGTTGAAACCTCATATTATCGAAGTAAACGGAACCTTGGAAATTCTTGATAAATTACTTCATGATATATTTTCCATGCCGGCAGACTCCCAACTCCTTCCTTATAGTATTATAAATCGCTGTGCAGTATTTTACCGTCTTAAAAGCCTTGAAAATCCCATATCTATTTCAGGGCTTTACTGGAAGCTGGTGAAAGTTTTGAAAAAAGCCCCCGACTGGCGCGATGTCATATGTCACACTTGAAACATGGCGACGCTGCTTACGTTATTGCATCACACACACACTCCCCTTTCATTCCAGGTTGAGAAACGCTGTTTTAATGCACACACCGATACGCCAATACACTGGCTTTTCTTGGTCCAGTTTTAAATGCACAATAAAGGCATATTGGTGTATGGTCACTCCGTCTATGTGCTGTAAACGCTGTGTCAAAGGGGCTTTAACTGTTATCAACTGACCCAGTGTCGGGCTGCCAAGTCCTCCAAAGGCACCAGACCCAAGCGCTCCCAGTGGGGTGAAGGGTGGAGATCGGCCATACGGATCTAAAAACAAAAAACGCAGATAAACGTCAGAAGTACTGTCAGTTATTTTCTGATTCTAGCGCCCCTTTTGGACAAAAACGATAGTGTTTTTTTAGATACCAGTTCCTGCTGTCCTAAAGATCTTTGCTAGCACGTGCAAGGCTTTTTCTGGTCTGCCTGCTGTAAATCATTCAGTCTGATTTAGCTGGGAATCTTTCCCGTACAAAGGCATTTATATAAACTATGTTAAAATAGCATCCTTTTCACTGACAGTCTAGTTTGCTGTTACAGTTCATTTTTGATCATCAGAGGAAAATTCAGACCGTTTCATAAACATTTTAAATTACCTCATGGTCTTTTCAACACAGCAGTTATGGAAACTCTTGGCTTTCCATTCATACATTAATGTCTAAGGGTCAAAGTAAGTTCTAGAGTGGGTGAATCACAGGCACAGACATAAACTGGGATCTACAGGTGTCCCACAGATGTGTGTTTAAAGCTGCTCTCACCCAGGTGTGCAGACGGTGCGAGGAAGGAGGAGTGGGGCGCCGATGGGGAGATGAAAGGAGCCGAGGAGGGATTGACTGGCCCTGAGGGGGAGAAGTTGTAGAAGAAGAAAAATGTCACGAGTGTTTAAATGTAAGTGCTTCAAGCCAGCCAGCCAGCCACACACGCACACACACACACACACACACACACACACACTTTATGCTGTGACTCAAGATAGCACTGCTGAATTGTTGGATGGCTCTGGCCGCGGGAGCCATGTTGTTGTCATGGCATAATAGCAAAGTGATACAGTGCAGCAAGCCAATAAATTCATTGGAGGAGGAAGAATTGACAGTAAACAAGAAAAATCAAAAAACACTTTTTCTTCACTCTTGCCGAGCAGATTGCATACAGCGGTTTATCACAGCAAGGAAATGAAGATTGTGTCGACCAATGTGTAGCTCCAATCTTTTGGGACGTCTTAGTACCCAAATCAACAGGTAAAAAATACATAGGTTGTGATGCAACTTATGTTGTCTTAATATGGTACACTTTCCAAATATTAACATTGGAAAACAAACTGTACCACTAAGTGGAAATTTACAGATTTGGTCACCTTTTCTTGATTGACAGAAATATTCCTGTATGTACCTGTAGCAGAGAAGAGACTGGGCGGTCTGGTGAGGTCGTGAGTGGGAGGCATGGCTCCTCCCATGGGCCCCAGCGGTCCCAGGCCCCCGGCTCCTGGAAGACGGGCCAGCAGGTCCCCACGGAAGTCCAACTTGTGAGGGTCAGCCTGCATCATCTGAGAGGGACGAGTAGAGAAGTTAAATCGGTATATTATGATTAGGGCTGTCAAACGATTAAAAATTTTAATCAGATTAATCACAGGATTCTGTGGATTAATCACTATTAATTCTACCATTCGAAATAGGCCCAACTAATTCCCATTTTCTCTGTATATTGTTATATGAATTGAAAGATAAAGGATAGAAGGTGAATATATACATTTAATGTAGTTTTTTATTAATTGAAAATCCAAATGATGGTGTAAATACTGCAAATAAATTATAATCAACTAAAACATATGCTACCACACCATACTTCAATTTGGCTGTCTCTATATGTATTTGAGCAAATATAGCATAGGCTATTATAATAATGGCATGTATTTGGTGAATCCATGGTTTTGCATTCCTGAATACAACCTGATTGCAGTTTGTGTGTGTGTGTGTGTGTGTGTGTAGAAAAGGCCCCAAAGTTCACAAGTTAGTGTTTGATAGCCTATTTCTTACAGTGTGTTAAGATGTGTTTTATTCAGTGTGGATAACTGTCAGTTAGGGCCGTGACGTCTCTTCTCCCTCGGTCAGGTCGGTTTGAGTTTATGTGAATCACCCGTGTGTGAGTACGTAGCCTACATGCAGTCCCGATCGCTGTTATAAGTTAGGCTATAGTTTATGCATGTTATTAACGGCCACAATTCGCGGGTCGCAACAGCTGTTGTAACGTCTCCTCACGAGCTGAGTTTAAGCCTTTGTTTCTTTTTCTGCGATCTATGCTGCTGTGTCTGTGAAAGAAGGAAAATAAAGAGCGGATAAACCATACTTCTACTCTCCTCGTCTCGTGCTTATAGTCTGACGTTTTTGGCCATAAGTGCTGTTCTGGCCGACACCTCTGAAGTGAAACCTGTGATACAAGCAGATCAGCGCGGTACCGGTACATCCACCAGTTTCCTCCGCTACAGTGTGTGTGTGTGTGTGTGTGTGTGTGTGTGTGTGTGGGGTGTGTGTGTGTGTGTGTGTGTGTAGCCGACGTTATGTTGTCACGTATTAGGCCCTGTTCTCACGGCAACACGAAACGGTGCAAACGCGGAAAAATTCCTGCGGTTGCACTATGTCATGTCCATGAAAACAGCAAACGCAGGCATGAAACCGCAAGTTTTTGAGATCTACTCCCAGGGAGGATTTTTTGGAAAACACAACGGTTTTGGTTTCATGCGAACACCGAAAACATTTCCCCTGGTAACGCTGACGTCACCGCTCCACTTCACGTATGCATAGTCTATATCATTTGCTGTCAATACCCACACGCGAGTTATAAAGTTAGAAGATAACATAACGTGCAGGGCTTAAATAGGCCTATAACACTCGCCAATTTAGTCTGTAGTCTATTAGTAAGTTATTGATACCATGCACCCGCCACTTTGTCTGGTGCTCTGCCGCTTTTTCTAGCAAAATAAACTTGTGTACACGGCTCTCTCTACATTAAAAAACACTATCCATAGTTCAGCGTGCAGCGGTTAAGTTACTGTTCAACAAAAGGAGCATTAAGGCTACGGCTTCACAGTAAAAGCATTTCACTGGCTAAACATTAACAGCATTTCACCGGACAAACGTGAGTTGACTTTTATTTTGAAGTACGCCTAACAGGAAAAGTAGCCGCTCACAAAGCCCCTTCACTATCAGCATGTCTTCTGTTTTCACGAGTTCAATGCGGTGAAATAAGAGGACAGAAAGCTTGTCATTTACAATACTTGTAACCCCAAGCTTACACCAACCGCTTTATGAACGTTAGTGGCATTAATTTTCGGTTTCAGTAAGGTTTTATGCATCAAATTGTACCGGAAAAGCTATCTACTACTACCTTGTACCGCCAACTGCTGGCCTGGCATGCTTACTACATCGATTTCGTCCCGTTTCCTCTGAAAACATGTGCACGGGTGAAGATGTCAGATAAATTGTGTCTGAACGGGGTTTTTTTTAAAACCAAAAACGGGAAAACTGTCACGTTTTCACCGTGAGAACAGGGCCTTAATCACACACACCTCTGAAAACTGCAGACGTTTGTTTCCTCCCGTGAACGGAGCAGAATGTTTCTCCTGTTGCTTCCGAGAGCAACTGCCAGCCGCGACACAGATGTGGCCGTTAGCAGCAGTTATAGGTCCGTGGTTAGTAGTTTAAAACACAGACTAGCTGCTGCTATGTTTGGCCCCGCACAGCTACTGATCCTGGGTCAGCCACAACGTTAGAATGACTGTAGTAGAGCCGGTGGGATGCACGGGGCGGATCATTCTGGACATGCGTTAAATGCGTTAAAAAAATTAACGCCGTTAATTCCAGAAATGAATCACCCTGCGTTAACGCGTTCATTTTGACAGCCCTAATTATGATGCATTTTTAATTTGAGCTTTTCTCCGTTTACTTAGCACTGTTAAATCCTGTGTTCTGATTGGTCAATCATGGCATTCTACAGTCAGTTAATTCTAGCTAATGACTGCTGTCAAGGATAATTGCCTGTTGTTAAGGGCCTACGTCATTGTTTTGATAGATCACTTCTTGCCATATCAATCCGCTGACAGACGTCTACAAACACAATCCCTTATGTATAACGACGTCACAATTTAATTCAATCAATTCATCTTAACATCAGACAGAATACATAAAAAGTAAAGAAACACATTAAAGAAATATATAAAAAATGCACATACAATATATATATAATCCATCAGCCATTTTAAAACATTTATTTTTTCACAAACAAACTTTAAAAACACACAATTTCAATGACCAACACGTACGTACCTTTACTTTTTTCTGATGGCTTAGAATCATCCAGGCCACATATACATGCATAGCACACCATTTTCCTGGTTTCTGCGCAGCACAAAAATCACAAGGGGGGGTTTTACTATGTTATTCAATGAATCTTGCGTTTAAAACTTAAAAGCCTTTGCACACAGAGTCAGATGTTCTTTCTGTGGTTTTTAGGAAAATATCTTGTCTAGCCTGACTACAGAAAAGGTGGGGCTTTTTCAGCTAGAGATAAAGAACTTGGCAAAAGTTTGGAAGATTTAAAATAAAGTCAGTGAAAAATGCATAAAGCTAGGTTCAAGAAAATCACGTGGGAAAGAACAACCACATACATATATATATATATATATATATATATTTTTTTACATGTGGTCCTTTCTATGTCTGAAATATCTAGTGCTGTAGTACTCATGTCCGGTCTTTGAAAACTATGACACTATAATAAAAAAAGATTCAACTGGCCCTGCGTTCCAAATCACATACTCTTTATTTTTTCTACACTACACACTGAAGTACAGACGAGGTTAAGGGCCACAGGAGAGACAAATATTTGTCTTCTTTATGTTGAGAAATGTCAAGAATAAAGACAAATACTCCAAAATGCTATTGGAGTTAGTGGGGCATTTATATATTTTCAGCATACTACAATTGACGTGCATGTATTGGGACATCCTAAATCTTTTTTTGGCGTACTACATAGTAGGGAGGTATGGGGATTGGAACGCAGGGAACATCTGTATTTGACGTACCGGTAAGTGAAATTGCTATACTAAAAGCTAATAATATGGACTAATTAAAGTGTTACTCTGCACTTGCTTTTCAAAATCATCACAAAATACTAATGTGAAATGATAATCTTAAAATAGAAGATTATGCCACTGCTAGAAATGTAACTCCCAAACCAAATGTGCTGTTTGGTTTTTTGTTTACTGTATTATTTTAACTGTCTATGTGGATTTTGCAATAAAAATTTAAGTGAGGAAAAAAATTAAGAAATAAAGAAAGAAATGTAAGATATGCCTGACTACAGCACTGGATTATATCTAACTAGGTGTGCAAGGGCGAGAGAATAGACCAGTAGCGGTCGAGATTACAAAGTGAGATTAGTGCAGAGAGTGAGTGAAGCAGTGAGAAAGTCAAAAACAGGCTGAAGGTTTTTAAAAAGGAGCCAAGGGGATTCAAAAACAAAACATCTGTTATTTGCTTACATTACTGATTTTCAACGATGTCCCAAATGGATCAGTTAGCTACAAGAGAACACACGTGTGAAACCACTTTTAATCAAACATATCTCACTCTCTTTTATCAGGAATAGTGTTGCACTCTTTACTGCGCTGACTAAGGCCCCTGTCGCAAGCACATCCTTGCCTTACTACTGTGGCTATCTCCACATCTTAAAAATCCAGGTAAACAAAGGGACAAATCTCTAGAAGTATGGTACAAATCTTGAGGTTGATAGTAAGAGTGTTGTCCTTACCCTGGGGTCTTTGGGCTGCATGTGGTGAGGCACAACCCCGAGTCGTGCGCTTATATCGGGACCAGTGCCCTGAGGGACAAGAGGCTGTCAAATACAACACAGCACATCAGACATAAAGGACTAATCTATAGGACCTTTCAGCTCCCAACCCCTTACCGTATTCGTAAATAAGAATTTGTTCTAAATGACTTGTCTGGTTAAATATAGGTCAAATAAAATATAAATGGACTTCAACTGATTCACATCTGATATTATTTTATTTGTTAGTGCCATTTCTTGTGTATTTATTTATTTATTTTCCCAGTTCATTATCAAACAGGTTTGAAATTTGTATCAGTGAAACCCCAGTGAGAGTGATCAAATTTAAAAAGGTGTACTATGGCCAACGTCAAGACAATAATGACACCAAGTAAGTTAAAATGGATTAAAAGTCCCTAGACAAAATGAGAAAAGGTATTATAAAGAAGATAGTAATAAGAGTTTTTCTTTTATATACAGTCTACGTTTCGTTCCTCACCTTTGGCTGAAACGCTCCTTGCAAAGAGCCGAACCCAGTGGGAGGAATCACAGGCTGGATACTCGGCACGGAGGGCGGCGGGAATTGTGGGAAGAACTGGAACGAAACACACACACACACACACACAGACACACACACGAAGGACACACACACAACCACGTTAAGATTAGTCAGACTCACTATTAAATCAATGCTGTTTTGTACACTTTGAGAGACACAGCAGGCAAAATTTGAGATTTTTTTTCCATCTATTTCGCTTCCATCACATGTCTTCTTTCATACTTTTATTTTTAAGATATGAAAAGGTTCGTATAATTTGTTAGCAATTGCCAAATGTGCATATTTATTCAAACATTTATATTAATAAAAAAGAAAAGGTAAAACAATATTTTATTGATTAACTGGCAAGGTAAATATTTTACCCTTTTCACCAGCAGTATCATTTGTATGTTTAGAACTGAAATGTGTTCTTCTCAGCCTCGTTGTTCTATTACTTAAATCAACGCCTACATAATCAGTCAGATTACAGAGGAAGTACTCACGGGGTGTCTGTACAGTCCGTCCATTTTGCCTGGAAATTTATCAAACTGAAAAAAAAAGGAGTGCGTGGGTTAAAGCATCTTAATAAATAAATAAACAAACACACAGACAATATATTCCACATTCCAGACACACTGGAATTCCAAGTACGACAGATGTCCAGCATAACAACAGAGAACTTCAATAGCTTTCTAACAAAGTATAACTGACTATGTGCCTTTACAGCCTGTCCAATTTTTATTACCATGATATCTTCCGTATGTTTTTTATTAATGTTTATTTATGCCTATAAAAAGGTGGAGTCAGCGATTCTGATCTTGTTGTCAAAATCACTTCTTGTCAAAATCATTGTAATATCTCCTCACAATCTGCTATCTCTCCGTAGTGTGCGCACTGAAAAAAAATCTGGTGTTTATACAGACCCTAGGCTCTGTAAGCGGGTATATAAACAAAGAAGGCCCACCATAGCTAGCAACAATGCAACATGCCCAGTTACATAACCTAGGCTGTGTTTTACCACTGGATTTTAATACAGTATGGACAGGTAGCGGATTGTGAGGAGATATATTCACAGATTTTGACAAGAAATGACAACAAATATTCTGCTGATTTGCTGACTCCACCTTTAATTATTTACCATTTCCAGACCTGTAAAACAGTTTTTTTGAATGTCATAGCTTTTTACAGGAATTTCATGACCTTTGAAACCCTAATAATCAAGTAAAATAAAATTAAAATTAATTCTCACCAGTGGTGGTGCGGTGGCGGTGGGGTGCAGGAAGGGAGTGAAGTGTTGGTGTGTGTGCGTGTGTTGGTGCTGGTGGTTGTGTTGGTGGAACTGGAAGGCCAGCGGGGGGATGCTGGGCTGGTTCTGAGACGTCCGGCCCGAGGATCCCGGTGTGGAGCTCGAGGCACCAGAGGGGCCCCCTCCCGGCGTGGATCGACCCGCTGCAGAGGCACTGTTCTCAGGCCCGGGAACGCTGCGTCTCCCCTCGCGATCTTGTTGTGAATTCAAGAAGTGGGAGTTTAGGTTTTGACGCATCATCTCTTGGTCTACGAGAGAGATTAAATAAATAAATTGAATTAGTGAAAATGAAATATTCAAGTCACTCTTAAATTGATGTAATATAAAGTACATAATATAATAAAATGTTAATACATTGTTCAACACTTGCTATGATTAAATTATTGTTTAATTTGTGAATTCAAGAAGTGGGAGTTTATGTTTTGACGCCTCATCTCTTGGTCTGACAACAGAGAGAGAGAGAAATAAACTCATTTTAAATAGTGAAAATAAAAATCCCAACTCATACCAAGCAGCCAATTCTTCTTAACTTGCAACCAAATCTACCCTCGGGTACAAATAAAGTTACCTTAACCTTAAAGATGGGCTCTAAATTTAGGGATAAAAAGTACATGATATAACAAATGTTCACACATCATTTGCTTTCAACACTCGCTATAATTAATTTGACAAGACAAAAAAAAAAGCTAAATATTAAAAAAATAATAATTTATCGTTTAACAACTTTTCTTTGTCCATATATCTCCTAAAAATATCTTTATTGTATAGTTTCTTAAATTGATTTATGTTTGTGATTTGCTTCAAGCCAAACCTTCAAACCTTCAATACCAAAGAGTTCTGTAATGTTGTGATCAAATCGAGGAACATCAACATACAACTTCCTCAACAGCCCAGACAAACCGCTAGAGGAAGTCCGACAGGTTTGGTTTATTTTTAGTTTCATATTTAGTCATTGTGTTTCCCACCAACAGACATAATACAACACTAACAGACAGTGGACAGCGTTCCTGTCTAATGTATCCAGGTTTTTCCTGCATAGACATTTCTGGCACCCCACCCCAACAAGGTTTTATCTAGGAAAATCTCCAGCGCCAAAATTATAAAAATGTAGAGTAAAAATAGCTTTTTAAAACCTCTCTACATGTGATTCTAGTTCAGCTCAATTCAACCCCCATTTCTTTCAGTTATTTTATGGGATCTTAAAAACATTACTTTTTTTTTTAATAAAAGAAATGTTTAAATGATTACTACTTTACTGTTGTAATTTTTATATAATTTTTTTTTAATATATAATCAAATTTTGAGAGATTCACAACAAGAATCAGCATATAAGATGACACTGACTTTTTGCTTTTACTGTTGCAAATAGTTGTGACCCCAAAACCTTATTGTGATGATCGGTCTTCACGTGCTTGTGTTGGTGTGTGTATGTGTTTGCGTGTTATTGTGTAGTTGTGGGGACTGTAACATGTCACTGTATCCGTTACCGACAATAGAAAATATATTTTTTTTAAAAGTAAAAACACATACCTGCTGCCGTGGAGTGGGAGGTGCCTTGCAGTAGAGGTGGTGGAGGAGGCAGTCCCGGTGAGGAGGTGAACAGAGCCCCGTTTCCGGCCCGGGACGGCGGTCTGAGGGGCCCTGGGGGTCCCGAGCCCCTCATGAAGGGCAGAGACACACTAGTGGAGGGGGTCGGGGGACGAATGGAAGAGGAAGACGAGGGAGCAGATGATGGAGGTTTGACCGCAGCGTTGCTCCTGAGAGAATACAGAAAGAAAATGGTTTAAATAATCATGACCGCCATTTATAGGCAAGGCAAGTTACATACAGCTCTGGGAAAAAAATAAGAGACCACTCCAAATGTTCAGTGTCTCTCGTTTTACTATTTATAGTTACATGTTTGAGAAGAATGAACAATTTGGTTTTATTCTATAAACTACTGACAACATCTCTACCAAATTCCCCCCAAAAATATTGTCATTTAGAGCATTTTCAATAAGTAATGTAGAGATGAAGATAGAAGAAAAATCCAGACTGGTCTCTTAATTCTTTCCAGAGCTGTATATAGAACATTTAGATACAAGGAAATAAATTGTGCGTTAAAGGGGAATAAAAATACATTATAAAGATTTGGATGTAGGAATATAATGAAATTGCATTTAAAAAGTTGGAGAAAGCTATTCTGAAGAACGCTTGTTGTCAAAATCACTGTGTCAAAATCAGTGAATATCTCCTCACGATCCGCTACCTTTCCATACCTGGGATGTAAACAGAGGGTCAAAACATAGCTAGCAACATGCCGGTTAAAGAGCTTAGGCCGTATATAAACAATGGATTTTTTTCCAGCACACACACACACAGGTAGCGGATCGTAAGTGGATATGCACTGATTTTGACAACAAGCGTTCTCCAGAATCGCTGACCCCAAAGGAATACCTTTGATATTTTTTAAATACCCCAGGATACCATACCTGTTGTGTATGTTGTATATGGAGTGATTTCGCCCGGGCAGAGTGAGGAAGGGTTTGGGTTTGGAGAGCGGGGGGCTGCCGTTGTGTCGGCTGCCGTTCCCGTTGAAGGGGCTCGGTCGTGGGCCCGTCCCGGAGCCTGTGACGGGGTGGGGAGGCAGGCAGGAGAAGGGCGCGGAAGAGGTAGATGAAGACACTGGTTCTGGGAAATGCTGCTCCAGGTTTTTCTCCTGACTTCGCTCCAGACCGGAGACTCTGGGGGTCACCATCAGCCGCGACACACCCCCACACCGGGCAGCGAGAGGGGGGAGGCTCTTCCCCATCGACGGGCCCATGCTGGAGGGGGCAGGCTCCACAACTAAAAGGAAGAGAAGAGAGGTTTAGGGTTTAGGCATTTCTGCATATTATAGTACAGAATGAAAATAGTGGGTCTGGAAATACAAAGTGTGAAATTGTCTTTAGGGTTTGAGTACCAGATTAACATTGTAACGGGTTTTGGGCATTTCAACACATTATAGTACAGATTGAATCAGTGAAATAAGTGGGGCCAGAAATACAAAGTGTGAAATGGTGTTCAAATACATTTTCATAAAAAGAGACCAAACGAACATTGATTAATTGGTCTCGGCTGAAGGGACAATACATTTAAGCTAAGACCAGAAGCAACTTCAGCTATTTCTTAAAGATGCATCAATATTTAGAAAGCAGTAAATTCTCCCTTCGCTATCCAACCGCTGCTCAAACGTCAGCTTGAGGACAGTACCGTTGTGCTGACCGTTAAACATTAATTCTGGGTTTTCGTGTGATTTTTGATGTTGCGTCGCTTTAGCCGTTAGTTTTTCTTTTAGCGTATTTCTGTGTTCAATGAGTTGTTCTAGCCTCGGGGTGGTAAACAGAACTGAAGCTCTGTGCCAGGTTTCTGTCAGGAACATTACAAATGACGCACATTTCCCTAAGTATTTTGTATAAATGGCCTCAAGTCAAAGTGCCACTTTTAATATTTAAAGCGTCCTCCCTGCAAAAGGTAGCCATTTGCACAGTGCAGTAATACAGAAAATGAAGGAGGCGACTCATTGTAAATGTATAGAGAATCTTTTTGCAATCAAATCATTGGCTAGTGGTGAATCAAAATCGAAACAAATCGTTAGACCAGTCGATATTCAGACCTCTAGTTTCCTATTGAATCAAAAAAAATGAGAACATTTTCAAGCTACTTTTGTGATTTTTTGTTGAGGTCTAAATGTAGGCTTGTCAGGGCCGACTGACTGACACATCAGTTCACAGTCACATAATGGATTGGATTTATATATCGCTTTTCTAGGCACCCAAAAGCACTTTACAGGGTTCCAGGTTCCATTCATTCACACACAGTCTTACCGGTGGCGTAAGCGTGGCTGCCATTCAGCGCCTACAGCCCCTCCGACCACCACAAACATACAGCAGTCATACACATTCACACGAGGCAAGTCGGGTGAGGTGTCTTGCCCAAGGACACAACAACCATGACACAAGTGGCAGGGCAGGAATCGAACCGCCAACCCTTCGATCATTGGCCGACCCGCTCTACCACCTGAGCCACAGTCGCCCCACATGAACGTGAAGCAACGGTATAACATACCTTTTCTAGTACTGACTGTGAAGACCGGGTCCATCTCATTGTCGGAGGCCTAGACAGGAATACAAAACAAAGATATTGAGGAAAAAGTCAACACATTTAAACAAGAGATTTCTCCTATCATATCAGGATTGCATCAGGCCAGACGCTCTTTGATCCTACCACTATCTAAAAAATAAAATATCTTCACTGGTTTCAAAGAGAGAGAGAGATACCGCCTGAAGGGAGCAAAGTACCTTCCAAAACTATGACAGGTATGTAGAGTATGTTGAGTAGCACAAAAGCATTACCTCATGAGAAAAAAGCCTGTAATTAATTCTGATAAGATAACAAGTGAACAGTACACACCTTGTCTCCTGTGTCGCTCTCTGTGTCACACTGAAGGAAGAAAGAAAAGGGGGAAGAGAATATTTCAGTTAAGTTTTAAAGTCGTTAGCATGGCACTGATACAACAGAAAATCATGTTAACCACAATATTAGAAAGACTTACAATGTAGCCGGTCTCCATAGGGTGTCCCTAGAAAAGAAAAGAAAACATAATATTAGCTCCAACGCCTTTCAAAATTGGTTTAACATCATCAACACGAAAATGGAAAAATGTATATTGTGTGCGGTGATTTAAATTAAAAAAAAGATTAGGGGCGCAACGGATCGCTAAACTAATCGCCAAACTGTTTCGAATCAGAATTTTTTTTGGGGTCATTGGATCCTTTTTCGGACCAAAAACACTAAAAAGAAAAAGCCTTTCCAAGCAATCCTAGTGACCATGTTGTAGTGTTTAGAGCCCCCTCCCCCTCCCCATAGAGTCTCTGTCCTCTTCACAGCAGACCCATGTTAGAATCCAGCCCAGGTCGTTCTCTGCCCCATTTCATCTCTGTCTCTCGACACCGTCTAGTATAACAAAAAAGTATCTTTAAAGATTAGCAACAACTTTGAACAGCCCCCTGAAACGCCCTATAGACCGGTCCTGTCAAACTTGCACACGCGTAACATGTCTATATAAAACTCTCTTTCCTGGTTGAGAGGAGGATTCACCCTGCGCTGCTTCTTTAACAAATACACCTTCGAATAGCAGGTGATGGAAACCAGTTTGACCGGGTCATTGTCAAAGGAAGGATTCACCACAGAAATGTAAACAAAGATATTCGATTAAGGATAACCGCAACATCTCATCTGACAAGATCAACCAACAGGGACATTATGAGCTCAGTAGAGTCATCATAACTCATCCCAGGGCTCCAGACTAACTTCATCACTGTCCCAGAAACCGTCCAATAAAACTATTTTACCTGTCAGGAAGTGGATGTGGACTGTCCCAAAATCAAAATGGTGTTTTTCTATATTCTTATCATTGTTCTATAGTTGTTGTTGTTGTTAGTGGCATTACAAAAACATTGGAATGAGGAAATAAATTGTTCCATTTATTTTTCTCCATTATAATAAAGTTTCCAGTAAATGAAGATGAACAGTGACATTTTTAAAAAGGAGATTTTCGTTGACTAACAGATGAATAGTGAAAACATTACTGATATTATTCAAAAATCTAAAGCAGCATGTTGGGAACAGAACGATAAATTAAATAAACATTTGAACTACAGAAAAAAAAAGTAAACATTCAGTGTCTCAGGCTAAGTTTTCTCAGTCAATGGGGACAATGTAAAGCCCTGCTCACCTCTATCCTTCTCCTCAATGCAAATAAACATACAAAAATTAAACAAATGTAATAACTCATCATAACTCACCTACTTACCTTACACCTACGACTGACTTAAATGTCATCCCCTCTCTCTCTCTCTCTCTCTCTGTCTCCCCATTTCAACTCTGTACTATCTAATAAAGCTTGAAAATGCCAAAAAATTATCTAAACAACACCTCATAACTCATGTGCTCACCTCCATCCTTCTCCTCAATGCAAATAAACATAAAAAAAATTAACAAATGTAATAGCTCATCATAACTCATGCGCTCACCTACTTACCTTACACCTACGACTTACTTTAATGTCATCCCCTCTCTCTGTCACCCCATTTCAACTCTGTACTGTCTAATAATGCTTGAAAATGCCAAAAAAAAAAATCATAACTCATGCACTCACCTCTATCCTTCTCCTCTTGTTCTTGCTCTGTTTCCAGCAGCTGGTGGAGAAGTTGTGTGGCGCTCCTTCCTCGGGCTCCGACAGCGGGCCGCCACCGTTCTCCTCGGGACCCCTCTTCCCCTTGTTCCTCCTCCCGGGCAGATCAGTGCGCTGACTGGGCTTCATGGAGCAGTCCATCTGATTAGGGACAAAATAATACACTTTTAGTTTACCCAAAAAAATATATATATACAGCCCCGTAAAAAAATAAGAGACCAGTCTGGATTTTTCTTACATCTTCATCTCTACATTACTCGATGTAAATGCTCTTAATGACAATTTTTTTGAGGGGCATTTGGTAGAAATGTTGTCAGTAGTTTATATTATAAAACCAAACATTTTCATTCTACTCAAACATATGCCTCAAAAGAGTAAAACGAGAAACACTGAATATTTGGAGTGGTCTCTTATTTTTTTTCCAGAGCTGTATGTAATTTCATGGATGTGTAGTCAGTGTGTATGCCTAAGGGCTAAATACTGATAAATATTCTGAAAGAGCTTTTTCCTGCTTAGTTTCTACTCTGAGTGAACGCAAAAAAAAAACAGAATGATGTAATGCAATACAATAACCTGCATGAAATGGTTACTTCTATTGTAGCTTTTCGAGATTGTGGTTGCATTCCGAATCGCATACTCTTTCTTTTTTATATTCTACACACTACATCCGACGATAAAAAGAATCTAGTTAGGATGCAGTAGGCATACTATTGGGACATACTTTTCTCTCTTATTTCATCATAACATTGCGCCTTGATCTTGCCTCTTGCTTTTATATCCGTCACATCCCCGTTTGTTTTCATATGGAGGCTTCGTCGATGTTACGTCACTTCACGTGCGCACTGGATTGTGGGTCAGAATCGCCCAAATAGGATGCACTTTTCAACACTAACAATCTTGGCCGCATGAAGTAGGACATCCGGGTACTTCTAACCATCCTAAATCTGGCCACAAGAATCGGGACATCCTAAATCTTTTTCCTACATACTATATAGTAGAAAGTATGCGATTCGGAACGCAACCCAAATTTTGCAGGGATGGCACAGAAAAACACAGGATGTTCCGGTCTGCCTGGCTGCTATAAATCAATTTCGATAATTTCCTAGAGCAAAAGAGGGGACTAGTCCAGTAACCGTGAGGTCTCTGGTTGGATCCCCGGCACCGGACAGGAGGGTGTTAGTAGTAAAACTAGTGGTGGCTGCTATTACATCTACGGTGAGCTCTCTTGTTCTTCCCAGTAACGAGTAATGAGGTCTCTGGTTAATCCCCGGCACTGGACAGGAGGGTGTTAGTAGTAAAATGGGTGCTGTACTATGGCTGGAACATTTTGCTGCATACATATATTCCACAAAGAACTCTGGAGCTATAAATCCAGCTGGTAGGTAAACGCCCACAAGAAAAAAAAAAAAAAGAAAAGACTACGTAACCATAAAACTGCCCTATATTGTCATTATGCTGTCTGGATGACAGGTTGGGTTAAATTCCTCAAATTAATCAAGTGTTGTGTTGAAAAAACAGTAGTTAAAAGTACAAGATTTGGAAAGAAAGAATAAATGAAAGTCTGCTTGAGGGCTCAGGTAACTCAACATGAAGCTTGTCTGCCCAACTGCCTGGTGGAACGGTTATTTCTTTAAATAATTTAGCTTTTACTGAATAACTGCAGGCTGCTACCGTTCGAAAGGGGAATGACTAAATTCTGACATTAACACTGGCATTACTTGCTTGTAAACGTAAAAAAAATTCAAAGCATTTTCAGATAGTAGTCAAATCAACCTTCAATGTTGGCATTCAATAGCTCATTTGACTTTAACTATAAAACCAAGTTCGTCAGAGTGTGTGTGTGTGTGTGTGTGTGTGTGTGTGTGTGTGTGTGTGTGTGTGTGTGTGTTCAAATACACAGTTTTACAACATATCCAACTGACAAATAATAATATAATGTTTCCTGTCCCGATGCAGCAAATCCACCCAGACTGTATAGAAACTAAACTTAATTATGGACATATTATAGAATACCGTATTGGTCCAAATATAAGACGGGTTTTCCCCCCCCCCCCTGGAAATAGGTCGTAAAAAGTCGGGTCGTCTTCTATTCGGACCAATACGGTATTATGGTTTATCAAAACTCTAAATCATGCTCGATAGATTTTAAGATTCATTTTGTCACTTAAGTTTCCCGTCTAGTCTATATTATCTACTTTTTACTTTCTAATGTATTTTATATTGCACAGAAAATTCCTTTGCACTACTTAGTATTTAGGATTTATCTTATGTGAATATTGTTTATGTTTATCTTATTTATCTCTCCATTTTTTTTCATCATTCCAACTGCACCGTGGGTCAGAGATAAAGGCCATTTCGATTCTGATGTATGTCTTGCATATATCAGAACTATAGACAATAATAGACTTTGACTTTGATATGGCTTGAAAACAGACCTGGCCAAAATTCTAATTAAAAGTATCAGGTTCTCAAGTAACTTAGCAACACTACAGACTTTTTTGTTGATTCATTTTTGTCCTGAAAAGCCTTTTAGCGGCTCAGAATTAAAACATGAATAATTAAGGCCCTTCCACAAGCCATCAGAGCAATAATGTCTTGGGGGGGGTTTGGGGTTTGGCTTTGAGTGGATTGCTATTTTCTCCAAGCAAAGAACTGTGTCAGAGTTCAATTTGCAGCTTTTTTCACACCTTTAGCTTGAGGGAAGAAGGCGTGAGTAAGTAGTATTGTTTTTATGTGTTAGTTTTACATACACTTCCGCATGCATTTTATCATTAGGAACTATTTAGATAAGATAAGATAGCCTTCATTGTCATTGTACAGTCACCTATACAATGAAATTTGGGAGTGCAAACTGAAGGTGCATTACACATAAAAACAAACAAACAATTTGAATAATGGTATTTATGTCATATTTCTAGATAGATATGATAATTCCCATGGACACATTCAAAGATCTCTTACATGAGGTTGACACTGAGGACTGCAGTTTTTTTTTAGGTTTTAATATGTTGTCTTTAAATTGGAATTATCTCATTCATGACATGGGTGTTTGGTTTATTTTTGCATTTTCAACCTTTATTTGATAGTACAGAGTTGAAATGGGGAGACAGAGAGAGAGGGGGGATGACCTGCAATAAAGGTCCACGGGTTGGATTTGAACCTGCGACCACTGCAACGAAAGCCGGAGCCAATATGGTGCGTGCTCTATACACTACGCCACCGAAGCGCCTGTGGGTGTTTTGTCTTTACAATGGCTAATGTTTTATTGTTCTCTTTTATTAGTTTTTATTGCTCGGCTGTTTTGTATCGTGATATTATTTTCAATTAACTATAGGCTATGTAACCAGGGCGCCATTGAAAATAGAGAAGTTAGCTGTCTAAATAAAGGTTATAAATCAATAAAACAAACAGCTGATAGCTAGATGCAACAATGCAGAAGCAAAAAATACATTTACCTCCAGTGCCTTTACTTTGTTTGTACTTTAGTTAGTCGTTTTCAATTTGCATTTTTTTTGTTTTGTTGATTTTACCTTGCATTGTTTTGTTTGATTCTATGTTATTGTAAATACGGCTCACCCCCCTCAATGATCTCGCAGGCATAAATAAGGTGGATTTATTTATTGAATTATTGATATAAATCCAGGTAAAAGGTCATGTTATAGTGAGATCTATCACTTTGAAGTATGTATGTGGAAAAAAAATACTGGATGCAACCACAAAGAAGCAAAAAGTGTATAATATTTACATCCAGTGCCTCCAAGCGTAACTAAATTTAGGCTATAATAAATGTTGATTTGTATAATTGATTTGATGTGATGGATAGGAGTAAAGAATACATTAAAAATAGATTGAAGTTAACATGCAACTGCTTTATACTTGCAAATTATTTCATATTAATTCTGGGGGAAGAGTCATGTTATGGATCATGAGGAGATAAGTGATTTTGACAACCATTCTCCACAATAGCTGACTCCAACTTTAACATAAAAAACATAACACTGTATATTTACCTCCAGTGCTTCCAAGCTGATGAAGCTTGCAATAGCGAAGCCATCTATAACGTCTTCCTCGCAGGACACTGACTCTCTCTTCCTCCGGCGTGGAGGCCTGTGTCTGCCAAAACTTGGCCGGCCTTCTCTCCCACCAAGACCAACGATACCTCCAGCGGGACCCCCCAGGACGCTGTTCTTCGCCCCACACTTAGGAGCCTCTCGGTCGGATCCCGAGGACAGGGATGCGGCCCTCTCCTGGTTCAGGTTGACTCGCCTCCTTCGCCGCTCCCTATCTCGCTGAGAACGAGACCGTCTGCTTTGCCTAAATCCACTGCTTCGACTCGGGCCTTCCATCATTGCTCAAACTGGCCCTTTCTTTATTTTGTAACTCCAGTGAGACCCCAAAGGCACTTTATTCAAGTCCCCCAAAATAAAACAAAACACCACCAACACAGACAACCCTCTTTGCAGAGGAAGCCCCTGTTAAAATGGCGTTAATGGAAACCAGTGGCTATTATTCACCGTCCTTTGACAACAGTCCATAGGCACCAGTGCCTTTCTCTTTCTTTTTGCGAATTTTTAGTGTCATTTCAAATCAAATCTGAACGCAAACTCCTTAGACCCACATGGGGATTTAAATCATCCACGACGTGCACAAATGTCAGGACACAGCCGATCGGGCTAACATTAGCATAAGTTATTCGCATGTAAACAAAAAAAATAACACACACCTAAATGTGTTACAGGCCAAATCCACTTTAGATGTGCCTCAAAGGGAAAATTACACCAACAAAAACATCTTTAATGTCACACTAATGTGTAGGATTTCCTTAGTTTTTGTACGCGTTGACGAATGTATTATATATCGTTAGCCTGTTAGCAAAGGCCAATAACACAAATATCCGACATTAACACACAGATAGCTGTGACATTATCCGTATAAGTGTGAAGTGTTATTTACGTTTTTGTTGACAGTCCGTTTAAATTCCTCCCAAATATCTTAAATAACAAAAAATTACCAGTTAAAGCAGTTGATGCTAATGCTGTCTAGCCTATTAGCACGCAGACGGCTAACTCGGTACCTTACGATATATATTGCGGACAGCAACATAAAACATGTTAATAAAATGTATCACTGAGTAATGACAAGACTGTAGGGCTAATTTATATCTTACAGTGAAGAGAATACGTCTTTTTTCCAGCCGAAATGTTCAAAGGAAAAGACGTAATGTTAGCAACCCGGCTAGCTAGAGTTAGCCAAGATCAAGAACCTTTTATTTTAAATATTTTTTTTTAAAGGAAGTAGGCGGATTAATAAAGAATAATAGAGTTATAATCACTAGCTTCTTCTACACGCAACTCTTCTGTTGTTCAACTTCCATCATTAAGACAAAAACAAAACCAAGGCCCAAAATATCAAAAAGCCTCGGTGTCGAGTTCCATAAATGAGGGTGTCGGCCGAGCCCCCGTCGGGCTGCGCAGCTCCGTCCTGCAGCCTTTCACTGTGGAAATCCCAATGTTTAGGATTAACTTGGAGGACGTTTTCCCGTGAATTGTTTTCGTTTTCTCGGCAAAAAAAATCCCGTGTGCAATTATAGAGAGAGACAAGACAGCACGGCTCCGCTGCTTCACAAGTTTCCACTGAATTTGAGATTTATGGTGAAAATCAGGGAGACACAACCCTTGTCAGCCGTGCAGTGCATTGTGTGCGCTGCTCTTCTTCCTCACTCGCAAAACCGGCTCGTTGGCAGCTCCTGCACTGTGTGCTGCCACCCGGCGGACGCAGTCTGTCTGGGGAGTTGTTCTTCAACACGTCTGTCAGCTTTCCAGATATATCATATTAGATGGCCTTTTTTATAGGCTGTCATAAAAACTAAATTACTGTAACAACCCAGAGAAACAGCTCGTTGTGTTGTTATTATATTGTGTCTTTGAGTAATTAGCATAATGTTGTTTGTTTAACTTACTGTAGCTCTGACTGTGGGGACTTGGCTAGGGAATGGGAGTATGGACTGGCAGCTCGAGAGGTGTCAGTTCACCTCCTCAGCACTGCCGAGGTGCCCTTGAGCAAGGCACCTAAAACTGCTGGGGATGACATCCGACACAGGGCAACCCCCTCACTGGTCTCCATAAATGGATGTGTGTAGGATGTGTGTAAAGGTCTATTTCGGGCTTGTGTGTAAAATATTAACAGGGTATAAAAAGGACACATGATCATTTGGTATTCTGGTCTGAAGTTGTTACTTCAGTGTATCTTTGTCCCAGTGAAGTTAAATCTTAATGCTGCATCATTCAATAATATATTGACTATCTCTAAATAAAGTAATACAAAGGAAAATGTACAGTTATGCACACAACCACACACACACACACTCTTCTCTCAGTGACTTCACAAATGCTCTTGTGTCTGAAATAGGAAAAATATCCCTGCAGCCATGTTCTAGTGGAAAGTCTGAATGCAGGCCATTATAGTAACAGATTAATGATTGTGGTTTTGAAATGAGATGTGACACGATCATGGGTTCACAAATCCCTTACCATGTAGTGTAAAAAGCAGGGGGTCTTAAATCTTAAGTCTGGTGGTTGCAGCCTCGCCAAACATAAACCATTTATCAATGAACACATGTGAACAGTGTACTACCATTGTCCACATTTCCTAATTTCAAATAAGTAACATTTTTAATTAAACTGTTCAAATACATTTTCTTCTCTCTTTCTTTGCTTTTTTTCAAACCCTTCTAAGCCCAGCACATTGGTGGCGGACAAGTATCAAATCTCTATATTCTATGTAAGTGGAAATAAAAGTACTCAAACAAAGAGGGTAAAAGAAAACATGATAAAAATCCAACTTTTAACTTTCACTTTAATGACCAAAAAATTATGGGAAGGTGGGAAAAAAATTCTAAATTCATACAGCATGGATGTAAAAAAAAAAGTTCAAACAAAACATAAGCACAACACAGCCATATGACATAATTATAATGTTATATTTTGTTAAGAGTACAGCCGAGAAGTAGCTTGATTTTCATCTGGTCGTTTTCCTGGAGAACATCAGTGAATGAAGCAGGATTCCAGCAGCTACCGACACATTGAGCGATTCTATCCCAGGGAACAAGCCTCTGCCGGCGGGGATGGTGACCAGGCTTTGGCACAGAGAGATCAGCTCTTTGGACAATCCTTCCCCCTCTCCGCCCATCACTAACAACGTGGGTTTAGACATTTTAAAGTCTGAACATTGTGTCACAGGAATCTGGGACTCTTCTGCATCAGCTCCAACCGTGCCAACCACCTGCCAACCGTTAGCCACCTTTACCTTCAAATAGAATTAAATCAAAACAGTTTTTGTTTATATTATTAGTCCAATATCACACATAGCCATTTGCCTAAGTGGGCTTCACAGTCCGTACTCAATATGACACCCTCTCGATGAATGCTTGTCAAAATCAGTGAATATCTCCTCAAGCTCCGCTACCTAGCCGTACTGTGTGTGTGCAGTAAAAAATAAATCATGTGTTAATACACAGCCTAGGCTCTGTGGTCTGGCATGTTGCTAGCTATAGTGGCCCCCCTTTGTTTATATACCAGTTTAAAGAGCCTAGGCTGTGTAATAACACTTGATTTTTTTTTTAGCGCAAACACAGTAAGGACACGTAGCAAATGGTTAGGAGATATTCACTGCTTGACAACAAGCAGTCTACAGAATCGTTGGACTCCACCTTTGACGGGGATTTTTTTTTTAGGAAACCTCAGGGAGAGTGACATAGCAAGAGATCCGTCAGACATGCAATAGAACTCACGTATACAGAACAGACCAATAGAAAAGTTCACAAAGGAAATACAATAATTACCTTCAACATTTCCTCCAGGTTTTCGTAGCCATACACCCCAAACACCTCCATGACGCCCGAGCTGGCCTTGCTCACTGTTGGGGACAGAGGACAGCTGTGGTGGAGACTGCTGACCACTCTGTCCACACCCAGGAAGTAAGCAGAGCGCAGGATGGCTCCTAAGTTCATCGGGTCCTGAATTCTCTCCAGGACCAGCCAGAGAGGGGGGGCGTTGTTATGGTCAGGTCTGTTGGGTAAAAAAGCAGGAAAAGAAATTCAGGATTCAAGATGGTTTTGTTGTCATATGCACATTAACAATTACAGAGCAGTCGCTGGCAATGAAATTCTTTAGTCTTGGGCTCCTCCAACAGTGCAATATTAGCGGGGCCGCGAGGCAAAATGCACCTCGAAAAAAGTGATTTGTCCTCGTAAAATAGAGAATTGTATCATCTTCTTTTTCATTTTCTAGGGCATAGAATCGATACTGATCCTCCGTTATATTCTTTTAACTTGTACGGGAGTGCAGTGGACATGACATTTCATTCTAAGTGCTATTTAAAAGGTTTTAAACTTGATTTGGAGAAGACCTGGTGATACCCTGATAAGAGAAAACAATTTCTTTCCCCCAACATTTGCTAAAATTGTCCTTGAAATTATCCAATGCCCCCAAAATGTATTTCACATGGACAAAAAAAAAGCCCCTGGTTAAAAAAGTTAAATTCCTACCTTGGTGCGGAGTCTGTTTTGTCTGTGAGATAGCCCAGTGGACTGGCTTGCAGACAGACTCCTTGATGGACCCGGCTGAAGGTCATCTTGTCCAGGTCCTTCTTTTCGACCCGTTGGACTTGTACCCCTCTCTGATGGGCCTCCTCACATACCTTTAAGACAGACGCCCTGCTAGAAGCCTCCCCGTCTTTCACATACAGTTTACGGGCTTTCCTTCTGCCCTGGGTGAGAGCCAGTAAACAGGGCGCGATGCCGAACACATAATCATAGCTATCAGATTTTTTTTCTGATTTTCTGGGGTCCCTTGAAGGCTCCTTTCTGGCCGGTTTTTCCCTCTCTGAAGGGAAATCCTCCTTAGACAGTTTCTTGAGTTCAGACGAGACTCTGTTGTAGCGGTCGTCTCTCTTCCGATGGTTCGACTTTTCTGACACCACGCCTGTTGCCATGGAGATGACATTGGGGGGGACCAAATCTGCCTGGCGCTTGCCCCTAGAAAATGAATTCATAATTGGAAAAATCAGTCTCTGTCATTCTAAAATATTTTAAAATGTACTAGGTGGAATCACATTTATATATGCTTGACACTATAATGTCTATTTGTTCTGTTTTCTTGCATTTATTTCACCCTTTCATTCATGCCTCTAATATTCTGACTGCAGTGAAATGGTATTATTGGTATGGTATTGTTACAGTACCATAATGACTGTCCCATTAACAGCTGATGGGAACATTAAAGGTGGAGTCAGTGATTCTCGAGAATGCTTGTTGTCAATATCACTTTTTGGCAAAATCGCACTGTGCTGTGTGTGCACTGTAAAAAAGTTGGTGTTCATACACAGCCAGAGCTCTATAAGTTTACATGATGTTAGCTATGGTGGGCCCCTTTGTTTACAGAGCCTAGGCTGTGTTTGAACACCAATTTTTTTTCACACACACACAGCAAAAAGTGAGTTTTGACAACAATTATTCTCCGGAATATAGGCTACCTTTAACTCCTTAGACAAACTACATGTAGAAATGCAGTGATGGCAATTTAAAAGTACTTATATTTATGATTACATTTGATAATGATTATTTAGTTCAACACTGCATACATAGCCATTAGTAGCATAGCAATAGTGTTCTTTTAAATACAGTTTTGTTCTACAACGTGTCAGACCCATAGACTGTTTATAAAAGGCCCTGACCTGACCTGATAATGAGTATTTACTTCAGCACTGCATCCTTGTTGTAGCATAGCCATTGTTTTCATTTTGTTTTAAATATCTATACCTTGATTTCCAAGGTGTACATTTTTCATGCATTATTCAGACCCATAGGCTGCATATAAAAGGCTCTGACCTGACCTCTCTTGACCCTTCCATTCTTCAGATGCAAAAGATTTGCGCTGTCTCTTGACCACCGGTTCCTCTTTGCTCAGTAGAGTGGCTGTTACATGGTGCGAGGCAAACTGAGATCCGACTATACAGAACGAATCAGGCTTCTGCAATCTCCTAGTCCAGAGAAGTAGCAACTTCTGTTGATGTGCAAGACTGAATAACATGTTGAAATAGTTTGAAGTTTATCCAGAGATAGTACAAAGAGGAGAGATGACCCAGAGGAATGCGGTTTAGTTGTCTTAGAAGTCCATTAATCCATGAACGTGTTCGAAGAGTATTTGTATCCTTTCTTCAATCAGAAATAACTATACAATGATATCCATTCATTGCTGATATGTGTTGGTTGTAGCCTGTGGCCTTGACAAAAAATACGCACATGTGCAGTACGCTTGCGCAAAGCACGCGAGATTACAACCGGATGTGATGTTTCTTTTTACCTATAAAATAAAAGCCTATCCATTCGAGTAAAAAATAAATAAATAGAAATGTTACTTTCAATAAAGAAAGTGAACACACATCATCAACTTATACAATAGAGGACATAGCCTACTCAACTTTATATAAATAAAAAAAATATTAAAAACTATTACTTTTATAATGTGGTATTACTACCTGTAATTAATCAAAATAATAAATTAATCAAAGTAATATCATGTCAGTTGTTTATTTTGAAAGCGGTGACGCCTCTACTTATTCGTGCGCGATGACGTAATTTCCCGGAAGTGAAACTATCGCAACACGGAAGTGTAGGAAAGAAAACAGTAATCGTTTAAAATCTGTTTGCTTCGAGTTTCAGTGGGAGAAAAACGCCCTGAACATCATTTACCTTCAGGATTACCGTCTTCTGACGCCGAGCAAGAAACACGGTGAGAGTGACACACTTTATATCGGCCGGGTTGAGTCTGGGGCGGTGGGAAAGGCTACATTTGAGAGGAAAACGGAGCGAAAAATTTCTAAAAATAATCTTCAGCGTTCATAACAGGCCGCTGCTCACATTACTAACTGCTTAGTCAGACTTTAAGACGTCATATGAGGGACTAACAAGGCTGAAACAATGTTAGAAAGTGTCCGTGTAGTTCATTTTCGGGTGTTGGCTCCTTTGTTCATCTAGATGGAAAAGTTCAGTGAACAATTCCTCCACTTTTCTGACGTTGACATGTGACAGGGAGAACTACAAACTAATCATTTACATCTCCAGTCAGTCCGTCATTATTTTCCACTGATTCATTTATCACAAAGTTGAGTTCACTTTATTAAGATCCCCATTGTCTTCCGTCTTAAACAGTAGCTAATCTTCCTGGGGTTTCTATTATTTCTATATATTATTTCTATATATGACTAACATAAACTGGAATACATCCATAACATTCATCAAGTTGTCGTTTTCACAAAGAAAAGCAATAGGATAAGTTTCTAAAACAGTTATTGTCGAGATTCTTAAACTGATTTCTACTGTGCTGTTCATTTGTTAACAATAAAGTTATTAAGAAAATGAATAGTAAAGACTCATAGGAAATCACAACAGAACGATTTTCTGTAAATTGTCTCCACATAACCACTGTAGTGTAATTTAACTTTCCTCCGAGAGTATTTATTTAGTCTGACTGTGTTTAAAGACCTACTTCACCGGTGGGAATATGAAGGTGTATTGAACTCTGAGATCCTTTGTAGAACATTATTAGAAGTCGGTTCATCCTAGCCTGAGAAAAGGCAGAAAGAGTGTTTTATGGTCTCACTGTTTAACCCTACATTTGCCCATGTGTTACATCACACATGGGAACAAATGTAGGGTTAGGATTAACAGGACAGCTGGGCCAAGGAAAGACTGAGGGAAGAAAAACCTCATTCATTATATTATAATAGCGATTTTATAATGATAGAATGCCGGTTCCGTATGGGTGAAGTATTCATTAAAGTATGATATAGTTTTTTTTGTCGTCTGTGAGCACCTGAATTTCTTCTCAAATCAAAAGATGCCGCTGTCAAAGTGTTATAATGTGCGGTCTACAGCGACACACACACACACACACACACACACACACACACATTCCTTTAACTTGTGGTTTTGCCCTGTCAGATGGACTTCCTGTTCGGGAAGAGGAAGACTCCGGAGGAGATGTTGAGGCAGAACCAGCGGGCGCTGAACAGAGCCATGAGAGAGCTGGACAGAGAGAGACAGAAGCTCGAACAACAGGAGAAGAAAATCATCGCCGACATTAAGAAAATGGCCAAACAAGGACAAATGGTGAGACGAATGATAAACTAATGTCTATGTTTTAAAAAGATAATCAGAAAAGGATTATTGGAAGTATAAGTTCACAAATACAAGGCATTTTCTGTGGCCTGATGGTGAATGGCAGTAAAAATGCAGAAGACATAAGGCTAGTTGAGTAATGTAAAATCAATGGAAAGGTAAAAATATTTTGCAAAAAAATGTATAGTAAAATATTATTTGATAAGAGAGATATTACGTTACATTTTATCCAAAGCAAATTCCAATAAGTGCATTCAACCGTGAAGGTACAAACTTAAAACAGCGACAGAGGATATGTGCATTTGACTAACAGAGAATCCTAACTCTGTGTGTGTGTGTGTGTGTTGCATTTCAATCTCTGCAGGACGCCGTTAAGATCATGGCGAAGGATTTGGTTCGCACGCGGCGCTACGTGAAGAAGTTCATCATGATGAAAGCGAACATCCAGGCCGTCAGTCTGAAGATCCAGACGCTCAAGTCCAACAACAGCATGGCGCAGGCTATGAAGGGCGTCACCAAGGCCATGGCCACCATGAACAGACAGGTATGAGTTAAAGGAATAACAAAGTATTTACATATGACGGGAATAAACAATAAGCTTCCTGTTGAAATAGAGGAGGAAGAGTTATGAACAAAAAAAGTCGTAAAATATCCAAATCCACACACTCAAGGTTGGTTGAGGCCATAAATTATTTTGGCAAGGAAATTAAAAGTACACCATAACTCTTCCCCCTATCCGTTAAATTCAAAATGTGCAATATACCCATTGCTTTGTACATTTATTTATCATCTATTTATGACGTCACCTGTCCTAGTGCTTTTCTTGTAACGTCTGCTTTTTTACCATTCTTTTTATTCTATTTATTTATTTTATTTTTTAAATCAAATGCCCGTTCAGTTGGCAATTTCATTGTACATGTGACAATAAAGGCTATCTTATCATATCTTAAACCTGCAGTGTGTAGAATTTTGGGTTTTATTTCCTAGCAGATTTTGTAGAAAGTAATTATAATATCCATAAGTACATTTAATTTAGTGCATAATAGCTGAAAAAAATGTTTTGAATTATTATTTTTTCCCTTAGAAAGGGTTTCATATATGTCCATATTTCTGCATATTTTGGACCAAGGCCTAGTGCCGCCATCTTGAAAGTGTCATAGTTGAAATGTCATCAGGTGCATTGTTTAAAATTTAGAATTGTTCTTGTCCTTGAAGGCCACTGTAGCTTCTGTTATTATTCGAAAGGGGTGGGGTTACCCAGGGAGTGTTGCATTCTAGAACTTTGTCGAACTTTCTTGATGATGTCATATTACACACTGCACCTTTAACTTTATTCCACTTCCATGACCTTGTGGTTTGAAGGACACACAAAGCGCTCCTGACACTTTTCTCTTTCATAAATAAGCCTCCTGTGTTAAACCATCTTATGTATTCCACCTCCACAGCTGAACTACTTTGTGTAAATCTGCCTTGTGTTAATTGACCAATAAAGCAACTTGACTTAATTCATTTGGCAAGACATTAAAAGTAACTCTTCTCTTTTAACTTTAGTCTCCTACATGTGGTTAAAAAGGATACCAGAAGCAAAACTGCCACATTTTTCTTTCATAAATTAGCCTCCCGTATTAAACAATCTTTAATGTATTCCACCTCCACAGCTGAAACTGCCTCAGATCCAGAAGATCATGATGGAGTTTGAAAAAAAATAAATTATAACTTAAATAAGCCTCCATTGTTTAAGTAGTGTTTTTGTTGTGTCCATGCTGTACACCATTGTTTTGTTCTGTTATTATTTGAATGTTTTGTGCTCCATACCATGATACTATGGTCAAGACTAGAGCCATCAATAAATTAAATGAATATACTATATATATACTGATCTAATGTGTGTATTCCACCTCCACAGCTGAAACTGCCTCAGATCCAGAAGATCATGATGGAGTTTGAGAAGCAGAGTGAGATCATGGACATGAAGGAGGAGATGATGAACGACGCCATTGACGACGCCATGGGAGACGAAGACGACGAGGACGAGAGGTAGAGAGGCTAAAATATTAAAGCTGCAGTGTGTAGAATTTTGGGTTTTATTTCCTAGCAGATTTTGTAGAAAGTAATTATAATATCCATAAGTACGTTTAATTTAGTGCATAATAGCTGAACATTTTTTATTTAATATTTTTTTTCCCTTAGAAAGGGTCTCATATATGTCCATATTTCTGCATATTTTGGACCAAGGCCTAGTGCCGCCATCTTGAAAGTGTCATAGTTGGAATGTCATCAGGTGCATTGTTTAAAATTTAGAATTGTTCTTGTCCTTGAAGGCCACTGTAGCTTCTGTTATTATTCTAAAGGGTTGGGGTTACCCAGGGAGCGTTGCATTCTAGAACTTTGTAGAACTTTCTTGATGATGTCATATTACACACTGCACCTTTAATTTATTTGTTTAAACAAAAATAACGTAACAATTGTTTGTTTGTTTGTGTTTCCAGGGGGAAATTAATTTCATTCATTCACTTCATATTTGTGTACCACAGTTTTGATGTTTCTTTTTTTTGAAAATGTGTCATAAATCAGACAATTGAATATTGAATTGAATTGACATATTAACAAATCCTTCCGTAATAACCCCTCAGAATAGTGCTGACAATGATTACGGAAAGTTCAGTTCATGTAATTGCTTTAGAAGTTGAGATTTTAATGCCACCATGTGATTTTTAACTAAACTGATACATTGTGTTTGTGTCTCACAGTGACGCCATCGTGTCCCAAGTTCTGGACGAGCTCGGTCTCAATCTGTCCGACGAACTGTCAGGTAAGAAAAACATCCAACAGTTTCAGCACCAATTATGTAGTTTCTCCACCTACTCCTTTTACTGGCTTCTTTTTCACATCGCCATCTTATTTGGGATTGGTTTGCAACGTTCAACACACTACACAGAACGTCCATATATCCCCCCTCTCTTCCCTCCAACCCCACTCTTGCCGTGAAAACACATTAACAAATAAATACATACATGCATATCTACATACACAGGCCTACATGCAAGCATGGAAACAGTGTAAAAACTGTATGAATTGTTTGGTATATTTACAATTTTTATTTACATCATTCCAGGTCTCCCGAGCACCGGTGGAAGTTTGTCGGTTGCGGGAGGAAAGAAGCAGGAGCCGCAGGCCGCCCTGGCAGACGCCGACGCAGATTTGGAAGACCGTCTGAATAAACTCCGGAGAGACGACTGATAGTAACACATACTAATAATACAGATACAAACAACATACTCGAATCTCTGTGTTGATTCTTTTTGAAGGTAAAAACTGGCAACACTCCAGTGAACGGTCTGGGTTATATATGGCTTTATGTTTGAGGTGTTTTCATTTTATTTGATGCGTGTATTATGGATTTTATTAAACAACAACAGACAAACAAAAAACCTACAAGGGTCATCATCCTTCACAGGTTCTAGATTAGAATATTCTTGTCTTATTTAAAGGTGGAGTCAGCGATTCTGGAGAACGCTTGTTGTCCAAATCACTTTTTGTCCAAATCAGTGCATATCTCCTCTGTCCGTACTGTGTGTGCGCTGACTGAAAGAAAATCTGATGTTAATACACAGCCTAGGCTCTGTAAAATGGTATGTAAAACAAAGAGGCACATCATAGCTAGCAACATGCCAGTTTACAGAACAGACTCCACCTTTTAAGACATTGCCAAATAAATGACAGAAACCCTCTGGAAGTGAACATTTTATTTCACACTATTGTATAAATTTTAACCCTTAACTCCAGGCATGATGTTTTTCACCGTTTAAAATTAACACTAAAAGTTTAAACAGAGCCCTAATGAGAGTTGGTAAAGTGACAGAAGTGGATGTTTTGGGGGGGGGGGGCGTATACAAATGTCAGCACTTTTTGTACATCAGGCTGGTTTGGCGTTCACCATAATCACGTTAAAAAATATCCAGTTTGAGCCCTGAAACAAGCTCGTTGATGCCTTTTTGATTGTTTTTGTGAATGAGTTGGCAGTTGTCAGGGTCTAGCTGAAGATCGTGTACAAAACAGTGTATTACCTCAACATCTTTGCTGCCTAAATTCACTAATAGGATGGTTTATATCACAAAAAAACATATATCTAAAAGGATGAGAGACAAAGAAATAATGGTATGTGCACTGAGGCACTCCAAGTAAGTAAATGTTTGTCACTGGTGATTTTATTTTATTTTGAAAAACTGTCCTGTTTTGCTTTTTTTCTTTATTAAATAAAAGGTTTTTTTTTTTTCCAGTTTTAACAATGGCGTTTGTCTAGTTTTCTTCTTCATGGAAAGTACTGCTTTGCTCAGCCCGGCGGAACAAAGGTTTATGAGAGAATGATGTCACTGTGATGTAATCTGGGTTAACCTGGGTTTATTAGAAGTCGTAACAAAGCTTTTGGGTGTGGAGATCTAAAGATTACCGGGCAGGCAGGGAGGGAGTGTCCAAGGAAGGACAAAGAAACAAGACATGGCAGTTCAGAGATGACAAAGATCTGTTTGAGGCAGCCATGGAAGTAGTATTCAGAACACTTACTCATATTAAAGTCTTGTATGCAGTGTAAGATTAGTTTTTTCCATAGATAGTATAAAACTATTGTTTTTTAACTACTGTTTTTTTCAGATAAATGTACTTGAGTGTCAACATAAAAGTTCCACCCTGTATTACTGACATTAAAACATTTAATTTTGTAATAAGTTGTACAAATTGTTAACTCCAGTCTGTTAAAAATTCTTTAAATTTAAATTTGAAGTGTATTAATAAAAAAAATGGTATAAGATTTTCAAATATTGATATCAGACTGAAAATGCCACTACATCCCTTTCAATCAAACCAAAGAAACGTACTGAACTCAAACCCAGATATCGTAGACATGTTTTATTTTATTCCAAAAGAAATTAACTTTCAAAACTGTCAATTTGTCAACATACAATCATAGAACAATAATGAATGTACTCAACACTTCCAACATTAAATAATAAAAAAATAACAGCCATGTTTTATGTACATTTCTTTCTGAAAGCTATGTACAGAAAAAGAGAAAGTAAAGAAAAGAAAATCAACTTTTGAAACATTTTTCCAGAAAATCTGCCTACGCATAGTATACGCCCGGCAGTGTTGAAGTTATTCAAGCTAGAGAGAAAGCCATAGGAGCCTTTGCATCAAATGTAAAACGCCAGCAGAAATCAATCACTGCCATCGGGGCTGAGATTTAACTCAGCCAGCACTGTAAAAAATGAAGAAGTTAGGAAAACCGAAAAATTTCAACGCAACTGTCTACAATAGATTTTTTACAGTTTTGAGGCTAAAAGTAAAACTCTTAAAGTTGTAAAAAAAACTGCCAACATTTTAGCCAACTAAATATTTTTTGTTTAGATGACTTATCAATATGTGATGATAATGTATCTTTTTATATGTATAATAACTTCAGAGTTTTAGTTCTACTTACTGAGAATTTCAAACGATAACAGTTGTGCCATTAATTCTGTCATACAAACAAACAAAACCAAGTCGGTCAAAATGTTGATTCAAACATTAAACTGAAAAACTTTGTGAACAAAATATAATAGGTGGCACAAATTTGACTTTTTTGGAATTCTTAGTATGTTGAACTCAAAACTTGAAGTTACATTACATATACATTATAAGCTAATTATAATTAGTTGGCTCAAAAATATGCAATTTTCCTTAGAATTGAAAGAGCTAAAGTTTTAGCCTTGAAAAATCTAGTGCAGAGAACAATTTTTCACAAAGTTTTCCAAACATTTATATTTTTTGCAGAGCGGGACAGATTAGCTGGCGGCACGTTAAACGAGCGTACTTGTGAACATCGCTAGAAGAACTACAGCTAGAAAAAGCTTTAATTATTGTCTACTGTAAAATGGTTCCTCAAGTCCGGAGAGGAGACCAATGCATACATACAACTTGCCTAAATATCACTGGATGTTATTCATTGAAGCTGATTATTGTTAACGATTTATTTGACACACGAAACGTAGATCATAACTGTACTTTTGTTATTATTAAGAGCGGCTTACGATGAGGCTGAACGCACCAACTTTCAGCGAAAACAGAGCAGCCATAAAGTCATGCTTTCAAGAACAAGCTGTCGTAGGAGTAGTAGTTTGTAGCCCAATGCGTAGAGGTTAATTCTACTATTCTGGAGTTAAGCCATGCTACCATCTTTTGTTAAAACAGCTAAATAGAGTCCATGCAACTCACATTAACAAAAAAAATTAACAAAAAAAATTAAACAAAACAGGGAACAGAACACTAGGGAAAAAATAATAATAAATCACTCCAAATTTTTCCACGCTTTTGTTATTATTTTCCTAAAGCAAACCTTGAACTTGTAACAATCATTATGTTGCTTTTCTAATTTTTTTCTTATGTTTGATTGGTTAGAACTTTCATTTTTAATTTAAAAAAATGTAGTGTGTGTGTGTGGCTCAAAACCTCCCGATAGCACACTGAACATTGATAAAATCTTATTTGAAGTTGTGTGCGAATGGCGATATAGGCAACACACAGCACGTTACAGTCGGATTTCTGAAATGTTTTGCAGTTAGGGCGGGAGGAATGAGAGTGGAAGGAACACAATGCTGCTTGCTGTAGCCATTCAGTTCAAGCTCTATTTTTTTTAAGTGAAAATGGCAACCATGTTTTTTTTGCCCCTTCTTCATGAAGATGCTCAATATTTATCCCATCAGCTGACTATGCATAATAAGTGACTCCCACTTTTGAGTGATAAAATCCGTCTCTCGATGGCACAGCTGCGACCACATGTATCTCAAACATGCATATTAAAAAGGTTTGGTCAGTGATTCTGGAGAACGCTTGTTGTTAAAATCACTTTTTTCTGATTTTGACTTAGAAGAGATTTTGACAACAAGCGTTCTCCAGAATCACTGACTCCACCTTTAAACTGTTGGTTATTTTTTTTTAAAGAATACAATCTGACTGTAATCTTCCAACAGGCTGAAAAACACGGATTCTTTTTTTGAAATCACATAGCATTAGGTATTTTAACTCCATTTTAGAAGTGTAAATGATAAATGGAAATATCACAGACACCTCCAAATCTTTTACAGTATTCTTTAGGAGCTCAGCTGATCTGTAGCGGCATGTTGAGTCAATAACTCGCCCATAGACTTAAAGCAACAGCAGTTATACATATAGCAACTGGTGGTGACTTGTCTTGTCCCCTTCCAGAAAAATTACAAATAAAGTTAATATTTTTCCTTAATCTGGGCACGGAGCGGAGTCTGTGAATGCCTCGCGGGGTATTTTTTTTCTCTCACTTCCGACAGTTCCGGTGTGGTGTGTGTTTCTTGGGGACTTCGATGCGACAGCGGCTTCGGTCGTCCAGCCAAGGCAGCTCGAAGTTCCTACAAGGAGAAAAAACTTTTGACTTTGAAAATACAACTTTAAAATGTTCCTGCGGTCTTTGAATGCAACTGTAAACTGTAGAAATGGCAGAGAGTACAGACAGGTGACAAATTTAAAATCTTAGAAAATCTGAGTAAGTCAATAAACTAGGGGTGACCACGATTAGTCAACGGTTCAATCGAAAGAGCCTCATTCTACTGCAAATCTCACAGTCAAATAGTCACAAAATGTTGTATCATTATAGTAAGGCTATTTGCAGGTGCTGAATATCTGATTTTACATTGAATTGCTTGGTATCTACCAATAAAATCACAATACATTGCCTATTGTTGTATTAATATCAGCCTATTATACTGTTAATAAAACATTTGAAAATAACATGAGCTTTATGATAAACTTTTTGCTTTGCTCACCACCATATATAACCCTTATGGATTATGCTAGCAGCAACCCACACAAAATATGACATGAAAGGAAATGAATAAATAAAAACACAAGATGCAACTTTCAACTTACTGTTGTGCCAGTTTGGGCAAAGGCCGTCCGAACGCAACCACAGGCAAGAAGGGGGTGATCACTATAGTTTCAACTGGAAGGGAAAAATAATAAAATTAAGTTAAAATCAATGTTGCTGCTAATAATAATAATTATAATAATAATAATACTAATACTAATACTACTACTACTACTACTACTACTAATAATAATAATAATAATAATAATTGCACTGCAGAATAATTCAGATTTTGGGTAGTTATATTAGGTAGTTATATTATTGGGTGTTGGCTATTGGTTGTCGAGTTTTGCAGTTGTACCGTCTTCCGTGTCGGGATAGAAGGACGAAAGTTCCGGTTCCGTCTCCGGGACGATTTTCTTCCGGTTCATTCGCTGCTGCAAACGCTGGAACATTCTCTGCTCTCTGATTCGCTGGATGTCCCACCTGGAAACACGAGAGGATTTATAAAAATAAAAATAAAAAATAATATATTTTCTTACGTTTTACGACCTTTGAGTGGGATTTTCTTTTTAAAATGTTCCTTCGTATGTATTTATGTTGCTCTTTTATAACTTGAATTTTAAGTTAAATTATTTTTTTTAAGAAACAAGGTCGTATAACTGAAGTCAGTGATTTGTACCTTTTCCTCCTCTTCTCATCCAACTCCAGCTTCAAGTGTCGTTTCAGAAACACACTGTCGTCCATCGGCTTGATGAAAAAAAAGACAAAATCAAATGTTTAATTCATGAGTTACATGAGATTTAAAGTGGAGGAAGATTGTCGACAAATTCACTTTTTGTAAAAATCAGTCATTATCTCGTTATGATCCACTACCTGTCCATAGTGTGTCTGCAGTGTTAATACACAGCCTAGGCACTGCAAACAGGCATCTTGCAAGCTATGGTATGCTTTTGTTTACATGCCAGTTTACAGAGCCTAAGCTGTTTATTAATACAGTTTTTTTTTAGTATACACACAGTACAGACATGTAGCAGATCGCAAGGGGAATTTTTTTATGTTGACAAAAAGCATTCTCCAGAATCACTGACTCCACCTTTAATGTGAGAGGAATTGTCAAACTTTTAAAAATAGAATAATAATTTTTATTATTCTTATGTGCCTCACCTCAGCTGGATTTCCGGCTTCATCTTCCAAAGGCTCTATGGGATTTTCTCTCCAAGACGGAACTAAACCATTGACAAAAAAATAAATAAATGCAATTAATCTATCTTCAATTTCGACCATTTGATATAAATAAATTATAGTAAAAAAAAAAATGGGAAAATATTATAGGTTTTTTCTTACAAACAATCAGCATATCATGTACTACATGAGGAGTCCACTCACTGGCCACCTCCTCCTCCTTTTTAGGGGAAGTTTCACGCAAAGGCGAAAGAGGAGGTTGGTTCCAGCAGCAGAGATACATCTCCGTAGTAGACATGAAAGGCAGCTCCTCCATCTCACAGCTGAGGCCCGGTTCCTCTTTGCATTGGAGCATTAGGTCTGATGTGCCCGACCGCATTGGGACGCTCTTCTCGGGAGTTTCTTTGCTGCGGAGCTCTCTTTGACTTTGACTGTGATTGGGAGAGCCGGGCGTCATGTCCGACTTTACCGGGCTGAGCTTGGTGGTGCTTTTACCCCGGCATTTCTGCGCTTTGGGGTCGCCGAAGCAAGATTTCCTGCAGGGGAAAAGATAGATATGAGTGAAATAAATAAAAAAAAAACTACACAAATACAAGAATCATAGCAATAAAAAAAATCCATTGAGCACAAAAAAAAAAAAACATTGTGATACTATTTCGATAGACAGTGCCAAATCACACAACATTTTTTTTTAGTCTTGTCATCAAAAGGTTGTATGTGCTAAGTGTATCTCATTGCTGTATTAATACAAATATATACTGTATAAACGAGGAATTTTAGATTCTAAAATATGTAAAATGTTATGACTTAATCTGCATTTAGTTTTTATCTTTCAGTGACATTTGGCTGAGTTGGGAAGACTTTTTCATTTTCTTGTGAAAGCCCAGTATGTGATACAAGCCATTATTTGGGGTACTGGTAGACTGTACTTTGACAAGTTTGACTTAGCTCCATCTAAAATGATTCCTTTACCTTTTCTGCATACAGTTAATAGTCTAAAATGATCCCTTTACCGTTTCTGCCCCTTGCCCCCCCGGCTGAAGGCGAGTGGAGTGGCTTGGTTGGGCTGTGGACCCTCCTCTGGGTCCAGGTCCCACAGGTCCTCTTTGTCCGGGGTCCACGGCTCCAGAGGCTGGAACAGTCTCTTGTCACGCGGAGGGTCTTTCTTCGTGAGCTGCAAACGACGCTCCATGCGCTCAATACGAGCAAGAAGCTGGAAAAGAAGAAATTACGTATAAAAACAACACATTTTATAGCACCAATATTTGCTGAAAACAGACTTTGACATGCATGTTTATTATAATAACACATTTTGAGCACAAAGGCAATTCAAAATGCTATATATGGGAAGCATATAATATAATAATCACTTTTTATGCAAGTTAAATTAACCTGCATAAAAAGTAACTTAGTTAATGCTTATTAATGCTTAATAAGCACTAACTATGCATTAACTAATAGTTGATTAGGGGGCGTCTTTAGCTCAGTTGGTAAGGCGTCCCCCCATGGGCCTTGGCCAGCAGCAGACCCGGGTTCAATTCCAGCCCGTGGTCGTTCTCTGCATGTCACTCCCCTCTCTGCCCCATTTCAACTCTGTCTCTACACTATCAATAAAGCATCAAAAAATAATATCTTTAACTAATAGTTGATTAATGTACCCTTATTACAAAGTGTTACCATGTAATATATTAAATTTATGTTCCATGTGTGAAGGTGCAACTGTGATGCAGTGGCTTGGACCAAAGACCTTATACGGGACAATAAAATGTATGTTATCTTATTAAATGCAAACACATGAATAACATAATAAGTAACACCATACCGTCTCCTTGTCTGCTTTGAGCTCATCGATCTCCTTGTCCTTGGACTGCAGTTGCTGCTGTTGCTGCTCTATGAGGTCCAGTTGTAGCAGGAGAATCTGTCTGAGGCAGTTGGCCTGTGTGTGCGCGCTGGCGGGGGTCTTCCTAATATTCCTCCATTTCCCCTCCGACAATAGTTCAATAGAAGCCGTGCCTAGGACCCCGGGAACCAGCCCTTTCACACTTTCATCCCCACCCGCACCCCCACCCCCTCCGACATCTTTGGGGTTGTTATTATTGTTCACAGCCATTTGAGGGTTTTCCATCGTGTCTGTATGAGAGAGGGGTTTACCTTTCACCGGGGTTCCCTCACCCCCCATTTGTCTGACAGGGGACAACACCCCCACACTTTTACGGTCTCCTTGAACTAGTTCTGCGAGGGAAACTTTGCTAGCTGTTGTCATGAAATGTTTCTCTACGACGTCAAATGTCTTGGGTGATTTCAGGTTATGTACATCAACAGCAAAGTCACGCGAGTCCCTCTTGAAGCTCACGGGCGAAACAGAAACAGTTGAGGCTCCAAAGTGAGTTTTGTGAGTTTGATCAAAGTCTGTGGCGGTGTCTGCGTCCTGCCTGAAGCCTGTCGCGTTGTGTGGGAACAGTGTGGATCTCAGCGTCATGGCGAACAAGACGAACGCTTTTCATCCTGCTGCATCGCCACAGCCATTGGAACTGCGCGGCTGCCGTACTGCAACAAAAACAGATCAAATACAAATACACAGATATATCGTGTTATTATGGTCTGTTTAACGGTCTATGGGAGATATGCAGCGACTGCGTATACTTAGACAAACCAGACACAAACCCAGGAACAGAGTGCGCCACATCCCGTGCATCCTCTTCCTTATAACCGACCAATAAAGCTAAGCTACATTAGCACGTCATATAAAATGCGCACAACAAACTTAAACTATTCAAATAAAGGAAGAATAAACCCTGCATTAAAACGCTATGGAGCCGTTTCACAGTATGGGGCTTCAAACAAGGACTCGGGAGTGGC
This sequence comes from Hyperoplus immaculatus, assembly GCA_949357725.1. Lineage (NCBI taxonomy): Eukaryota > Metazoa > Chordata > Actinopteri > Uranoscopiformes > Ammodytidae > Hyperoplus > Hyperoplus immaculatus. The sequence goes on along the minus strand of OX442366.1, from coordinate 24,924,013 downwards.
TTGTGCAGGACACTGGCAGCAGCCATCTCCTCCATTTTGCTTCTCGCGAAATCATGAAAAACAATAACAGCTAGCTAGCTTGGCTAACGTTAGCCCGGCTAGTTTAAATCAATAATACGCGCGTGCTGAGGTGAAGCGGGTACAACGACCGCATCGATAAGCTTATAAGTCGCCCAGTCGCGTTTTTATTTGGGTGAATTTGTGTGTTTTTGAGTCTTACCTCGACTATATTTTAAGTCCACCTGCAAGTGCCTTCATGTTCCCTCCTCAAGACTTGTTTTAAAGCGCCGACCACTGCGCATGCGTAATTTGTTGAAGGGCCATTTCTTGTGTTGTGAAGGTTTTTTTTTAAAGGAGACGACAGAGGGCGCTACAGAGCTGCAGCAAATTACGATATACTGTCATTACGTAATGCACATTATGTATTCTTTCCCACACGCTGTCAGTCTGGTTGAAAAGGTAGATCCTGACATTCATGCAAAGTTCGCATTTTGATGAATTAGATAGATAGATAGATAGATAGATAGATAGATAGATAGATAGATAGATAGATAGATAGATAGATAGATAGATAGATAGATAGATAGATAGATAGATAGATAGATAGATAGATAGATGGATGGATGGATGGATGGATGGATGGATGGATGGATGGATGGATGGATGGATGGATGGATGGATGGATGGATAGATTTTTACGAAATACGATAAACAGTGGAAGTCAGAAAACACAGAACAGAACAATCAAATTATTTATATATACAGAAACAACTATCGGCTAATACATGAATATATAACATAATTAGATAATAGTAAAATTGATCAAACTGCAAGATACATCCTCCTGAACACAGTTTTTTGATTTGGCATGTACTTTCCTATGCGTTTTGACTCTTCATATATTTAAGTAATTAATTTATTGTTTTTTCATTATATTTTATTTATTCGTTAAATCAAATTAATGATTATTAGTGTATACAACTTTTATTTTTCATCGGTTTAAAAATAAAATTATATATTTTTTAAAATACGTCCGCCGAGACACAAGGGGGCGGTATGGCGCGAACCGTTTACGTCGCCGACAGGGGAGTAGTTTACTTCCTTGTTGACAAAATGGAAACAGTTGCACTAAAATAGCTTTTATACATCGCGCTTATCAACCTATTTTTGCCCTAAATGGTGCTTTTCAGTCCATTTTCAGTTATAATTAAGTGCTGGACTGCTTAAGTTAAAGCTAACGTTACCAAAATAGTGCGTATTAAGTGAAGATATTGGGGGAATATCACAGATACATAGACTGTTTGAAGCAAAAATACAGAAAAATGCGCAGAGGTGTTGGAGCGGGGGCTATCGCCAAAAAGAAGCTCGCAGAGGTTTGTTGAAGTACAAATATGACTGTTAATGTGTGTCTCTACATGAGTTAGTTTGGCTTGACCGGCTTTATCATGTCTCACCGGTGTGTTTATATTTTTAGGCGAGATACAAGGAGAGAGGAAATGTTCTTGCAGAGGACCAAATTGTTCAGGTGAGTTATTTTATATTAAAGAGTTTACTTCTTTGTTTTACTAGATGAATAAACGCTTAAAACTGTGAGATGACAGTATAGAGGTTCACTTAAAAACAGCATACGTTCAGCTGATATGCATCTGTAGTCTCTGGGCAGGCAGACATAACAATATAAAATAAATACATTACATCAATATATCACAATGACTATGAAGCTCTAAAAATCTATGCATATGTCAATGAGAATACCAATATAAATGGTATACTGCTATGTAAATAATCCTACAATACAGTACACATCCTGTAAATACATACCTTCGTCTTATCTACGTTTTCCTGCATCAGCTCCTGCATTTATTTATAAAGATAATTTATTTTTATGAATAATTTCTGTCTATTTGTATTTTTGCATGGTCTATTAAATCTTAAACTCATCTTCCTGTTTGTCTCTCTGCCAGATGTCTAAACAACTCGAGACCTTCAAGTCCAACCTGGAGGAATTCGCCAGCAAACACAAACAGGAAATACGCAAAAGCTCTCAGTTCAGGGTTCAGTTTCAGGAGATGTGTGCCACCATCGGAGTCGACCCTCTCGCCTGTGAGAAACATTTCAGATAAATCTATATATCTATAAAAACTAAACTCAAAACTCACCTTTTCAAATCTGCGTACCCCTCCTGATCTTCCCTCCTCATCACCATCACCCATTGTCCACTTTATTTTAAAGACCTACTTCCCCTGGTGGGAACATGAAGGTGTATTGAACTCAGAGGTCCTATGTAGTATAAAGTGCAAACATTTTAGAAATCGGTTCATCCTAGCCCTGAGAAAAGGCAGAAAGAGTGTGTTATGGTCTCACTGTCTAACCCTACATTTTACCATGTGTGAAATCACACATGGTAAAATGTAGGGTTAGGATCAACAGGACAGCTGGGTCAAGGGAAGACTGAGCAAAAACTGAGGGAAGAAAAACATAATTCATTATATTATAACAGTGATTTTATAATGATAGAATGCCGGTTCCGTATGAGTGAAGTATTCATTTAACAGTTTTTAATGCTATTGTCTCTTGTGAACCTGCTTTGATTTTTTCCTGTATCTGTTTTGAATGTACTGCGTCCTTACGAGCCATGAAAGGGGCCTCTAAACAAAATGTATTATTATTAGTATTATTATTATTATAAAAACCCATATGTTTTAAATTGGAAAATAACTTTGTTTAACCTCTGTTGTATTTTAATTTCAGCTGGTAAAGGCTTTTGGTCGGAGATGCTTGGCGTAGGCGACTTCTATTATGAGCTCGGTGTGCAGATCATTGAAGTTTGCCTCGCCCTGAAACACAGAAATGGAGGTTTGTTGTTGATATTTATAACTTGGTGCTGTACAGTACTGTGTGTGCACTGAAAAATAATCCAGTGTTAATACACAGCCTAGGCTCTGTAAACGGGTACGTAAATAAAGGACATGTAAACAAAGGGGGCCCACCGTAGCTAGCAACATGAGCAACATTTACAGAGTCTAGGCTGTACAGCACACACACAGTACGGACAGGTAACATAGATTGTGAGGTTTGTTGTTTATATTTATAACACAGTAGTATCAACTGAATGCAGTCAGGAACACCTGGACGTAGTAATTAGTTATTTAAGTGGCTTTTTAATGTGTATTTAAATGATAAAATTAGATTTATTTTTCTGCAGGTCTTATCACTCTGGATGAACTCCACCAGAGAGTGTTGAAGGGAAGAGGGAAATACGCTCAAGATGTCAGCCAGTAAGTTTCACTAACCCAATATGTCATAGTCCTTTCCTTACTCTAAACTAATGGTATCACTGCCTCGATTGTAAGTCTGAAATCGATCAAAATGACGCCACAATCTTGAATATCTCAATTTTAAGGTGGAAACGAGGATTCTTCTTTATATAACTCATGACACCATATAGACCATCATTTCAAATAAGAATTTAAAAAGTAAATTAGTTTTAGTAGTTTTCATGGCATTAAACAATGATCATAGACCAGACTAGACTACTAGACCAGCCTAAAACTGCACAGCTAAGAAGAAAAACTAATCGAGAATTGAATCAAATCATTATACACATTGTGACACCCCTACTCTTAACAGCATATGTACACCATTTAATACCCATATGTCTGTCTAAAGTTCTATGATTATCTAAACCTATTCAATATGTGTTTCCCAGGGATGATTTGATGCGAGCCATAAAGAAGCTGAAGGTGATGGGCAGCGGCTTCGGGATGATTCCAGTCGGAGGCTCGTACCTGGTTCAGTCGGTTCCCGCGGAGCTCAACATGGACCACACTGTAGTTCTACAGCTGGCTGAGGTAACACACCGTACAGGGTTCATTATATACAGCCCTGGAAAAAATGAAGAGACCAGTCTGATTTTTTCTTAAATCTTCATCTCTACATTACTTATTGAAAATGCTCTAAATGACAATATTTTTATTGTGAATTTGGTAGAAATGTTGTCAGTAGTTTATATTATAAAATCAAAATGTTCATTCTACTCAAACATATGAGTATAAAGAGTAAAACAAGAGACACTGAACATTTGGAGTGGTCTCTTCATTTTTTTCCTGAGCTGTATGTGTATAAAGCAGTATCACAATTTTTTTTTCTTCATAATAAAATACTTAAATGATACAATTCTAGAGATTTTGAATTGCAAACCTGATAAGGATCTTCTGCATAACATTAAAATAATGTTTGCCTACACACAGGGGAATGAAATGATGAGTTTAAGGACTGTTTAGGAATGTCACTGGGATAAAAATTAATAAACCACAAAATGAGTTTTAAAGTCTGTCACTTGATGTCACTGTTTAGCAACTCAATGTCTGTTCAGAGAAGCAATCAAAGCTTCTCTCTTCACTCACCAGGTGCAAAGTATCACGTGAACTTTGCATTCTTATTATGTAATGTTCGAATGAGAATTTCTGACAGTTATGACATTTTCCAGGTTTTCTATGTGAAAATTGTCTCATTCATTGTTACAAAAAGATAGATCATGTTTGTTTATTTGTGTCTTTGTTCATTCATAGAAAAAGGGCTACGTCAGCGTGAGTGAGATCAAGGAGAGTCTGAAGTGGGAGAAGGAACGAGCGTGTCATGTCTTGGTGAGTTGTTATCAGCTCAGTTCAGGGCACTACGTATTGACTTTTGCCCCTTGAGTGTTTTCTGCAGGTTTTTAATATATATTGAATTCAGTGTGCATTACTCTTATAAGATGTTTTTTAATCTGAAGGTGGGAAAAGTTACACACATAAAAAGTTAAACTTAAAGTGTGGTAGTTGTGTTTGTGTGTTTTGAACTGTGAGCTACAGTAGTTAGGACAACCATATAGTATGTACAGGTCTTAAAAATGCATTTTCTGCATGTTTTTAAGAACAAAATGTATCATAAATCAGACAATTAAAAACACATGAACAAAATTTACATTTTGGACCTTTTGGTTTATACTGGTATGAATGGTCTTGTTTTTAAGTTATTAAACCCTGTAGAAACCCCCTAACATGCCCGTCCCAACCCCCTTATCTCATATTCCAGGATCACCTGTTGAAAGAAGGCCTGGCCTGGTTGGACTCTCAGGCAGCAGGAGAACCTCACTACTGGCTCCCCGCTCTGTTCTCTGAGATCACATCTCGGGACGTGTCACCCGAGGAGGCCAACCAAATGACGCCTTAAAGAGACAGTGACCACCAAGGCTTTACAGACATGTTGGTAAACAAAATGTGCCTGTCCCGTAGGGGGGGGGGGGGGGGGGGCAAGGGGGGTTCAAGTTGCTGCTTGGGACAATTTGGTGAAATCCTTCTGAGATCATTTTCTGGAAAACTTTCTCTCATGTGTCTCCTGAGTTATATATACAGCTCCGGAGAAAACTATGAGACCAGTCTGGATTTTTTTTTTTTAATCTTCATCTCTACATAATTTACTGAAAATGCTCTTAATGACAACACATGTATTTGGAATTTGGTAGAAATGTTGTCAGTAGTTTATAGAATGACACCAAAATGTTCATTCTACTCAAACATATGCCTATAAATAGTAAAACGAGAGACACTGAACATTTGGAGTGGTCTTTATTTGTCCAGAGCTGTATACACATAGGGGGAGGGGATACTTTTCTTGATGTGCTCCTGAGTCTACCCCGACTATGCAACGAGTTATATTGTAACTGTCACTGAGAGAAGTTGGATTTCCACAACATCGCATATGAAATTCAGACCATGTTTGTCCACACACGTATAGAGGTATTTTGGTTACTGTAACTTTTTTCTTTACAACCGGAGACACTAAAAACAGAGTTTTGAAAAGTCGTCCCAAAGTTAGAATTTTTTCTTTATTTATCCTCGAAAGATCAATTGAGGGTCGACCAGGGGTGAAAGTGGAGTTAATGGAACATTTTCTATATTACTGTATTGTGTGTGTTTTTTTTATTGTGCGTGTCTGTGGACATGGACTGAGTTGTCATCTTCCTTGTGTCATGGTTTAAGGGTGTTTTAAGGATAATTCTATAAGTGCAAAACATGTCACTCTTGATTTATTTTTCATGTATAAACTGTACATTTTAAAGAAAAGACTCATTTTCCCAGTTATACCTCTTTCTTTATTGCATCAGCAAGATCATTTCGAAACACTTTACATTCATCCATTTGACATAAATACACTTGTTACATTGCTCCGCCTCAAATCAACCATTCAGTCCTTTCATATATTCTAAGTTAAAACAGAATTTCAGGTAATTAAATACTAAAAACCTGCATAATCTGGTTATAGTGCAAAGCGATACTGTAAAGTAAGTCATACGTTTTGGTTAATATATTTTAAATGTGCCATGGTTCCTTTTAAATGAAGATTCAAGCTACTTTCATTCTATTGTTTGAGCTTTTTTTTTTTTTTTACTTTAAATTATATAGACAACACTGCTGTGTATTTTTTCAAAGCAATACCATATGCAGAAAAAAAGATTCTCTCTACTCTCCAAGCAGTCCATTTGATAAATTTTATTGCAAAAAAAAGTTTGAAACTTGCAGTAGCAAATTTTTGGATATTTTGCGAAGGAAAAATATGTTCGCTTGTTATTAGACAACATTCAATATATGTGATCTCTGATCTTTGGCCTCTTAAGGGATTTATACTTTTGGGTATCAATACAGAAAAAACAATCTTATAGGAACGGATATCGAAAAACATTTGAAACGATATCCAGCTCAGTTGTGTGGTCAAAAAGCTTCTCTACTTTTAAAATGCATCATTATCAGTGATGAGTTAAAAAAAAAAAAATTTAATTGAAGATATTTTTTGTGGGTTTTTTCATCTGTTTTGAATAGTTTTAGGCACAGAGGGAAAGAGATGGCATCATGGCAGTAAGAAATGCAAAACAGTTCACCAGCTGTAATCGAACCAGCTCTGTCAGGACTATGTGGCATGCACAGTAACCACTAGGCTACTGACAGAGAGAGAAAACATTTGCCCAAAATAAATAAGGACGCAATGTTCACTGGTAGCAGATCATGAAACTCAAAAGGTTTCATGTCTCACTCAGCTGATTCCTACTGTGTACTGCAAAAAACATGACGCACACTAAACACACTCCAGTATGCTTTGGAAAGTGTCCCAACAGTTATATTATACTGTATTTTATGCAACACGTGCAAAAATACCAGTATGGTCCTTTTTACACGTGATCAACCAACTTCTTTTTAAGTAATTTTTTCCCTTAAAGGTCACATTATGCTTGTTATAAGGTTCAGAATTGTAATGTGGGCAAATATTAGAAACTGTTTTAATGGTGTAGAGTCCAAAAAAAAACTTTACATTTCTCACAGTGCGTTTGGTGAAAAATACTCTTTTCAGCATCTGTCTAAAACGCTCCATTTTAAACCCCGCCTTCCAAAAGAGCCTATTCTGCTTTGATTGGCCCTGAATCTAACTGCCCGTATCCGTGAGCTTATCACAAGGTGGAGATAGTGTTAAGTTTGGTTGGTGATTCCCTTTATGACATCATATGTGGAAAAAATCTGAACAGGGTTTTTGAACACAGCAGGTTTTCAGAAAGATAGACATAGAGGAAAAAGAGAGGGTTGTTTTTCTCATACTTTAGGAGTCTCTAGACCCATATTAATGTATTAAAAACCATTAAAAAGTGATTTTTTTTTTTTGCTTAATAAGTTACCTTTAACCTTTTCAACACCTTAAAAGATAAGATAATCTAATCAGACCGGAAACCAAATTTATGTTGAAAAACCATTAAAAAGTTAATTTTTTTCTAGCATAATTAGTGACCTTTAACCTTTTTTAACCCCTTGTGTGGCATCCTCCATCTTCTTCAAACCTCATGGCTGTATACATGGTCTTCAAACACCGTCTGCTCCATGTTGTCACAGATCATGGTGCAGAATGGACAAACCCTGTGACTCTGCTCGTGTTGCTCTAGCTCTTGTTGCGTTATGCAAGGGAAGATCTCCTGGCAATGGCGGCAAACTAGAGATACCTGCAGAAAAAACAAAACAGAAATAGAATGTTGGTAACAAGATATTGGGAGTTGGAGTATGTTTTGAGTTCCGCTTCCAAAATAAACTGTAAACAGATGAGTGTGTGATCCGAGTGTGTGTGTGTGTGTGTATGTGTGTGTGTGTGTGAGTGCGTGTGCGTGTGTGTGTGTGTCAGAAGGCAGAGATCAACATTAGGCGGGGGGGGGGGGGAGTTTTCCTCTCATTAGGGTGTTTTGGAGTTGAGATAAACCTCGTACCAGGCTTCACTAACATAAATAACTAAGTTTGAATACTTGTTCATTTACGTTTATATCCACACAGCTAATACATTGAGAGGAATAGATTTAAAGTCAAGTCAAAGTAAAATAACTTTATTTGTCATTGTTACTGGAACGAGACAAAAGAGCATCTTTAGAAAAATAGCTGATAAAAAACAGAATAAATACTAAATAAAAGACACAATAAAATACATAGAAATGGAAATAAAGTGCTTAAAGATTTATTGAAATTGGCCCTGATGATGTAAATGTGCTAACAGTTCAGTTCCAGTCATGTCAGAATAGGAAAATGGCGACTAAATGATATCAGGTTTATAACAGGAATCTTATGAGTCATGGAGCAAGTCAGGTCGTAGCCTCCTCACTTTACAAATACTAATTACTCTTGACCACAGGATAGCAGTTTCCTCGATTCCCTTATATGTGAAGGTATTGACAATAAAGCTGACTGGACTTGACTCGAGAAATAATTTGACTCACCTCTTCCACTTGTTCTGCATTGAGAGATGCTGCAAGGAGAGAGACATATTTTAATATCATAATATTCAGTTATTAAACAAATATTGCTCATTCACTGTTTATTCTAATCTGGTATCTTACATTTTTAGTATATATTACATAAGACCAATCAAATAATACAGAATGTCGACATATCTGTATTACAAATTACTTTTTTAGGTTGGTCTTATGTATTTAATCTAAAATTTTGAGATACTGGATTTTTTTATTTTCATGAGCTGTAAACCATAATAAAAACCAAAAAAGTCTAGAAATATTTAACTGTATTAATCTTTATTTTCATGAGCTGTAAACCATAATAAAAACCAAAAAAGTCTAGAAATATTTAACTGTATTAATCTTTATTTTCATGAGCTGTAAACCATAATAAAAACCAAAAAAGTCTAGAAATATTTAACTGTATTAATCTTTATTTTCATGTTTGAATTGAAAGTTTCATGTTTTGAATTAAATTACAGAAGAAAAAAAAATATCTTCCATGGTATTCAATTTTTTTTAGATGCACCTGTGTGTATCAGCCAACACTATTGTCAAGTCAAAGTTTTATCTCCAGTAACCGGACAATCATTTCTGTAAAAACTTTATCAGTTAACCTTCCTTCGACCACAACAATCAACAAATCGCCTCCATTGTACTTTGGCTGACGGCATCTCAAAACCTCAGGTAAAAAAATGATCTACAACGCTTTGGGTTAATTCAGATTTTTTTCTTAAAGGGAACTTGCCCTTCATATTGCAATAAAAACAAAGTGGAATTGAACGTTTCTTGGTATTTTCCTGCTTTGAAAACAGCGAAGAAAAAAAAAGTATAATTTTGGAGCGTTTTACTCACGTATGTTTTCATAAATGTTCTCTGGCTCTTCAGGTGTGTCCGGTTGTTGCCAGGCGCCGGAGTCTGCAGTGTTACCGGCTGGTGAGTTGTTGCCGGGCTGGTCGTCATACAGGTTGCCAGGCTGGTTACCGGGCTGGTCGTCAGGTGTATCGCTAGGCGGAGTTTCGTGTAGTTCAGCTACATGTCTGCGTAAACCCTCCATGTCTTCAAGGAGTTTCTGACAGAGAAAATATAACATTAATCAAATCATATCAAAATCAAATCAGTTTTATTTGTATAGCCCATTATCACAAACAGACATTTGCCTCAGTGGGCTTCACATTCCGTACAGTATGACACCCTGCCTTTAGACCCTTGGAGTCAGTGATTCTGGAGAACGCTTGTTGTCAAAATCAGTGAATATCTCCTCACGATCCGCTACCTGGACTATGTACTGTGTGTGCGCTGAAATAAATAAGGTGTTAATACACAGCATAGGTTCTGTAAATTGGCAAGATGCTTACTATGGTTGACCCCTTTGTTTACATACCAGCTTACAGAGCCTAGGCTATGTATTAACACCAGATTGTTTGGTGTATTAACTAAACGTACCTGGTTGTCTCTCGCAAGCTCTTCCCTCTCTTGTGTCACGAGTGTGATCATGCGTTCATTGTCCTGGATGACTTTGTCTCTGTTGCCGACTTCTTCCATTGCTTCCAGGAGCAACAGCTGAAAAATATTACAAAGGAAAACAAAGCATCAGTTTTCAAGACACATAAAATGCAAAACCTAACTTATACAACACGATTCATTTGATTTGATGTAATTGTATTGTGTGTCATGCAAAGACAATATGCCCAGATTAAAAAAAAAAAGCTTACAAGAAACCAATGTCATCCCCCTCTCCATTCCATTACATCTCTGTCTCTCCAAACTATCTAATCAAAAAGCGAAAGATGCCAAAAAAGAATTCTTAAAAAAGAAAAAAAGGAAAAAGTTCCTTGTAGTCTCTATAATCTAAACCAAGGTCGATATGAGCATGTGGAAAGTGTCTGTTTTTTTTTTTTGCTTTTTATTAATATATTACTATGTAAACTTGTCTTTTATTGCTTGCATGTTCGGAATAGAGACAACCAACCAACCAATCAACCAATCAATCAATGCCATATTGATCAACATTACCTGGTGTTTTCCACTCTTCTGTTGCTCCTGCTCGTATGACTCACACACATTCTCCATCTTAGCCTTGAGCTGCGTCAGTTCTCTGTCCAGATACTCCGACCGTCTCTTTGCGTCCTGACACGTTTCCCTTTCAGACGACAGCTTCCTCTCAGCGTCCTGGAGCTGACCCACAACCCTCTGGAACTGCAGCTGAAATATGACAGAAAATGAAGGCATAACAGTAAGGATTTACCGTTATTTTACTTTTTTTACAGCTGAAATATGACTTAAAATTAAGCATTTAGCATCATTATTATTTTACTGCAGCTGAGAACAATATGAAAATAAGACATAACTTTAAGCATTTAGCATTATTTTACTCTCTTAAAACTTATTTTTGGATTTTTATTGAAAATAATTTTTATAATTTTATTTGTTAGTCTATATTAATCTTCTAAAAAGGTGGGGTCGATGATTTTAGAGAATGCTTTTTGTACCTGTCCGTTCTCTGTGTGAGCCATTAAAAGATCCAGTGTGTAGAGTGTGTACTTTTTACAGATCCTAGGCTGTGTATTAACACCAGATTTATTTTCAGACCACACACACGGTACAGACAGGTAGCGGATCGCGAGAGATATTCACTGATTCGAAAAATAATAATTTTGACAACAATGATTCTCCAGAATCTCCACGCTTAATTTTTTTTATTTATTTATTTTTATTTATTTATTATTCTTTCGGACAATTCCACACAATACACAATTTTCTCTTGCAAATATTCATACATCATACTTTGTGTTGTCCGAAGGGAGACGGAAGAAGCCAAAGGCTTATCAGGTCCCGCCCCCATTTTCATCAAATTCGGATTCAGATACACAGTTACTGTTACAGAAAATAAAAATAAAACAAAAAACAATTTTTTTTTTATATATATAGCTATATATATATATATATATATACATATATATATATATATATACATATACCCATACATTTTTTTTTTTTTTTTTTTTTTTTTTTTTTTTTAAGAATCTGCAGTCCAATACACAGTCAGATTTTAATGTAATTGCTTAAGCTTTTAAGATCAGTTCAGCACAGTTCAGTTTTTCTGTGACAATGCCAAGTGTATAAAGTGTGAAGTGGCCTTGTATTTGGCCTGTTCCATTTCTTAACTGGTAGTCAAAACACTTCTGCAAAAGTATTCAAAAACAAGTCTGACTGCTGGCCTGTATTATTCTTTACAATATTGATATGTAAGTGACATTGACATTGTGCTCAGGTTATTAGTCTGTAATTTTCAATAATTTTTGAAACATAATTTGCTTTGAAATTGCGCAAACTGCAACTCCCTGTGACAACTTCATCAAGTCCATTCCACAGCTTAATACCCTTTACAGAAATTGAAAAGGATTTAAGTGTGGTCCGTATATTTTTCTCAGTGAATTTATCTTTTCTTCTTAAATCATGCAAAACTTCTCTGTCTTCAAACATTACTTGTAAACTGTTAGGAAGGCTTTTTTTTGAAGCCTTGTAAATAATTTGTACTGTGTGGTAATTTACCACATCACGTAATTTGAGAATTTTACCTTCAATAAAAAAGTTATAATTCCTGCTATAAACCTGTTCTTTCATTTGTATTTTACTAGTAATTTTCTTGAATTTTATATATTGATTATTTTATCTATTTTACACTCAGAGTTATTTTTAAAGTGCTAGATAAATGAAATAAAGATCGTTTAATAGAATAGGAGAAGGTCATGTGATTGTTTACTAAGGCATTTTTAACATGTGTCCCCTCACCTTAAGGTCCTCATCTGGACAGGTCTGTATTGCCGTCTGCTGCGTCAGGCTCCTGTTCAGCTCCTGGTTCTCTCTCTTCACTTCCTCCACGGTGAGTTTCAGACTCTGCAGCTCGGCACAGACCCTCTCGTTCTCCTTCTCGCTGCTCTTAAGGTCCACCTGACACAAGGTAACACACACGTTTCAACACAGGACATTTAACTTCTGATATGGACCCAAATTTGACTTTTTTTAAAATGTTTTTCTTGACCCTGGATGACTTTTTATACATTATGTCACTGCAAAAGTCACAGTATTACAAGTCTTTATAATGACCTGCCAAAAGATCCAAGATTCAAAGGCTTTATTTGTCACATGCTCATACAGTAGGTGCAGTGAAATGTTGGTGAATACCTGTATTACTGTGCACAAAGAGGGAAAAAAAATTATAGAATAAAATACAATAAGGTTCACCATAATATATAGACCTACACACTAATATATGGACCTACAACAGGTCCACATGTCCATAAAATACTATCAATATTGGATCTATGAGTATGGATTTACTTCACAAAGACCCAGACCAGACACACAAGTTCCAGGCACACTGCACCTTTAAATCAAAGTGTGTTTACCTGCAGGAGCTGGATGTTGTCTTTCAATGTGAGCAGTTCCCTTTCCCCTTCTCCGAGTTTAGATTTCAGCCTAAACAACAAACAATACAAAACGTTAGTAGCCGTTAGTGGCCACAAAACATAATGTAACAAGTTCTTAACAACAAGTTATGATCAAAGTCAAAAGATTTGACTCACGTAGCGATCTCCCCGCTCTGGTCCTCCACTGTCGCCCTCAGCTCTTCACGTTCTCCTTTCAACTGGTTGATCTTCAGAACAGCGCGGTCGTATTTCTCCTGAGCCTGTGACTGAAAAGAAGTTATTTTTTTAAAATAATTGAATATTTAGTAAGGCAGAGAAGAGGAGCACTTTGTTTTGGTGGTGGGACAAAGTTGCTCTTTGGTGCAGTAGTAATAATCTAATAGCAACAAAACCAAGACACTGATGTTGAATTAAAAGTTGAAAAGTTACATATTTTATTTGGGCCTATGTATTTTTCAATGTTAATCTTAAAATTTAAATAAAAAAATGTTGACTAGTTGTTGTGAATTTTTGCCAAAACGTTTAGCAGTGTGATGAAATTATCTTACCTCGTTTTGCCTTGCTGCTCCGTCCGACATCAGGCTTTTGCTCATCTGCTCGGTTGTGTTTTGTTGCTGCAACTTCATTTGCTCCTAAAAAAACAATGTCACAGTGTGTACATCATACATTATGAACATATATGAATACTATGACATGTTATGGAAGCAAAATAAACACAAAAATCTCAAAATTGACCAGTGCTAGAAAAAACGATGATTTTGCCCAACTTAGTATTAGTATTCACACATATACTAAGTTCAAAATTCACACGATAATGTAAAAACCAACCTGTAATTGTTCCTTGTCTTTCTGTTGTTGCTGCAAGGTGCTTTTTAAGGTTTTGTTTTCCTCTCTGCTCTGATCCAAGTCTTTGAGCAGCTGACAATTTTCTTTCTCTTTCGTTTCATTCTGCGCCTGTAGGAGAAATAATAAACAGCACAGAATCAAATATCAAAGTGAGTGAGTGAGTGAGTGAGTGAGTGAGTGAGTGAGTGAGTGAGTGAGTGAGTGAGTGAGTGAGTGAGTGAGTGAGTGAGTGAGTGAGTGAGTGAGTGAGTGAGTGAGTGAGTGAGTGAGTGAGTGAGTGAGTGAGTGAGTGAGTGAGTGAGTGTGTGTGTGTGTGTGTGTGTAAAATTCGAAAAGCAGACCTTCAAGCTGGCGGATTCCACTTGTTCCGTCTCTAGAGCAGTTTTTAAAGTTTGGTTTTCCTCCATCGTACGTTTCAAGTCTTTTTGCAGTTCGGCCTTTTCGCGTACGCTCTGCTCCACTTGTTCCTAGGTTCAAAAAACACAGTAAGTCAATATCAAACTCAGCCTCTGTTTACTTTAGCTTCCAGACCGACATCTATACAGATTGTTTACACAAAGAATCTGTCAATAACTCCACACCAAGTTTATAAAAATCCACTTAATAGCACATATATAAAGAAATATTTCTTTTTAAATGGTAGCCTATTAATCTAAACATTATTATCAACATATACATTCACTTCACTGTGTTTTGCTCCAAATCAAATTTACACAAATAATCTTTCACAAACTCACATTTCATAAAAATGACAAAAACTAGGTCATATAAAAAAAAGTATTTGAACTGAAGTTATTTATCTAAAAATAATATGAAAGATATTTTTTGAAAAGATAAGGACACTGTATTTAGCTCCAAATAAAATGTACACAAAGAATCGGTCACTATCTCCACAAGAACTCACTATAGAAAATGCCATTACTAACTGATTTTGAAAAATTCTTTCCAATGAAGTTATCTATGTACACAGAAAAGAGTATTTAAATATAAAGTGACTGTCTTTTGCTCCAAATAAAATCAATTTGCGATATATCACCTGTGTAGTGATAACGAGCAGGTCATCATCCGTGCTGCAGTCTATGCTGTTCTCTGCTGTGTTCCTGAAGCAGAAGGGCGTGCTAGCTCCGCGCACCGTACCGCTAAAGTCTATGTAGCAGAACTGGTAGAACTCGATCTCATCTTTAGGCAGGTAGTAATCTGACGGGACACGGACACATCGGAATTTAGATTTACGACAACAACATGAGATTAATTAGCATTGTTGATTAGTAGTTTGTCAATTAATTAGTCAGTGTTTTGTCTGTCTGTCTGTCTGTCTGTCTGACTATAAAAAATAATGAAAAAATCATTAGTAGTATCATTATCATTAGTAGAGACATTATTTGATTTTAGGGCGTCACTGACAGGCTATAGAGGTTCTAAATACTGTAAATATCAGTGAGCTCTGAGCAAATAGTGTGAAGAACTGCGTCTGACAAACCTTTATGTAAAAACAAAATCAGACTGTCTAGTTTAAATAGAGGATTTGAATGCACCAGATATGAAGACACTGATTGTTTATGTCAACACACAAGGTCAGAGTAAAGTCATAACAGCTCGTAATATAAAAACAGATTTAAAAACACGGTGGCATTAACCTGTTTCCACAATACACACTCAGAGAATTCAGAAAACTTGTGACAGAAAGTGTGCATGAGTCATGACTAACATGACCAAACATTTTAACTCAGGTAAAAGTGAAACTATTATAGCCCTAACAGTCAAAGGCTGTTCTGAAAAATGATCTAGTAAATGGGACTCTTTGTCATTTTAATTCCTTATCGACCCTGCCCCAAGACTAACACCCCTCCCCCCCTCTCTCTCTCTCTCTCTCTCTCTCTCTCTCTCTATCTCTCTCTCTCTCCCCCTCCCTCTCTATCTCTCTCTCTCCCTCCCTCTCTCTCTCTCTCTCTCTCTCTCTCTCTCTCTCTCTCTCTCTCTCTCTCTCTCTCTCTCTCTCTCTCTCCTTTTGGCTCTCCTTTGTATTTTATTTGTTTGGCAGTATTGTTTGTATATTTGTATTGTTTTTTTTGTTTTGTTTTTTGTATTAACTGTTCTTGTTGAAAAAAGGAAAAGCCAATGAACATATTGACAAAATAAATAAATAAAAGTGAAACGGTTTCTTCTTACCCTTGAAAACAGCTTGCCTGGCCACAGTCTTTTCTCCTACCACATCCAGACATGGCTCAGCCCACACGAAGGTGTGATAGTCCTTACATGTGCTCCACCCAACCTGTATGACAAAAGGTTAGGTCAAAAAGTCAAAGGCAGATTCTTTAGACTATTGATTATCAAATGAGGATTCATATTTCCCTATAGGGTTAATTTGGGTTAGTGCAGGAGGTATGTGAGATTTAAAAAAAATAGGTAAACAAAAGGCAAGGTAGCCCATTAAAAAAATTGTTATGCAAATAGCTATGCATAGGAAATAAAAAATAATCGGTCTAGAAGAAGTTAAATAAAAACATTTCACACTAAATTACAAGTTTAACCATAACTATAATTCATTGTTTATTATTGCAAAGTTATTACATAACATTATTGAAACAGTTTGAGAAGAACTTGTTATGGAAATTAATATTACAGTCATAATATTATAATCAAGCTTATGTGTTTACGTAGACAGCCTTCAGGTTTGATGCACCCAATCTCTGGAACCAACTTCCAGGGGACTTGAGGTCTACTGCAACACTCGGCTCTTTTAAATCGGGTCTGAAGACTTTTTTGTTTCCCTTTTAACCTGTCATTTTAATTCTATTTTTATGTTTTATTTATATTCATGTTTTTCATTTGCTTTTTTTAATGTGTGCTCTATACTTGATGTATTTGAATCATGCCCCTGTAAAGCACTTTGAATGGCCTTGTGTCTGAAATGTGCTGTACAAATAAACTTGCCTTGCCAACTTGCCTAGACAGGTGCCATTGTGAATCTCAATAAAAGTAAACGAAGCAACAAAAGTTCTGACCTGACCTCGTGGTGAAGGTTGTTATGTTCTGAGATACTGAAACTGCATACTCTGTCTGTCTGTCTGTCTGTCTGTCTGTCTGTCTGTCTGTCTGTCTGTCTGTCTGTCTGTCTCTCTCTCTCTCTCTCTCTATCTATCTATCTATCTATCTATCTATCTATCTATCTGTCTGTCTGTCTGTCTGTCTGGCTGTGTGTGTGTAAGAGTATGTATGTTTCGACTAAGAATGTATGTTTTGACTTAGATGGCCATGGAGAACAATCTCTGTTTGATAATGACCAATATACATCTGGCTGAGGAGACTGTCTCCCCTCCGTCAGTATTCTGTCTCTCTCCCTCTGAGAAACCTAGTGGCTGATTCTTATTTGCAAACAATTAAAAGATCTTTCTTAATTCTACTTTGAACATTGTGTCATCTTGTATTTTTTGCCAACTCTCATCCGGAAACTAGACAAGATGTTTTAATCAGTTCCAATACAAACTGCTTAAGAAATCTCACAACAATAAAATCATATTTTAATTGATATATGTCATTACCTTGAAAATGCCCACCCTCTGGGATTTATTTTGTCCCACCCGTGCATGTATGTCTATGTGCATCTTTTTTGCTATTTTAATCTTGTTTATCTTGCGCAAAGAAATAAAAGTAAAAAAATATATATCACAACAATAAAATCATATTTTAATTGATGTGTCGTGTCATCACCTTGAAAATGCCCACCCAGTCCCGCGGGTTGGGCTGGAAGGCGGCAGTGAGTGTGTAGCTGCATGTGACGGGGGTTGAAGGCAGGTATGAGTACGGGATGTCCGTGAACACAACCTGGGAGAAGGTGCGTGTCTCAGAGGGGTCGCTGGTTGCCGCTGCAGCCTCGGTGTGACTCTCCATGTTGCGCTTACAGTCTGCCAATAAAAACACTGATGATGAAACCAACATTTCACGGGATTCACTGATGACAGCAGGTGCCACAATAACAAGGCCTAAGTCGTGACAGGCGCTTCCTTAATCGTGTTGTTGTTATTTTTAGGCTCATAGGCTTTTGCGCACTTACAATCTCAGTTCAATTTGATTCCAAATTGATTAGCCATACGCACTATAGCCTACTCAAAAAAGTACTTTCCCATAGCTGAAAAAGGTTACACTTTCTAGGCCTGATATAGACAACATCATTCCCCTTTGATCACGTTAAATGTGTAATCAAAACTTGAAAAGGTCATTAGCTTTTAAAAGAAACGCACATTCCAAACTGATAAGCTACACACTGGCCTACAATTTAACTAGAAAAAATCACTTTCTCTGAGCCCAAATTCTGCCACTTTAAATAAAGACCACCAAATATACCTGGCGATGACGTTTAATCTGTTATAAAAAGTTAAACATGTCATAAGCTTTATAAAGAAAAGACGCACTCAACTAGAAACCGAAAGTGAGCAAGACAAAACCCAAAAAAACCGCACCCGAAAGATTACATAATGAT
This sequence comes from Hyperoplus immaculatus, assembly GCA_949357725.1. Classification (NCBI taxonomy): domain Eukaryota; kingdom Metazoa; phylum Chordata; class Actinopteri; order Uranoscopiformes; family Ammodytidae; genus Hyperoplus; species Hyperoplus immaculatus. The sequence goes on along the minus strand of OX442366.1, from coordinate 24,905,457 downwards.
TACGTTGATATTTAACGTTGTTGCTTAGCTACAAGTCTTACTAACGAACCTCAAATGTTGATAACATGTTCGTATAAAAACATTAAACTCACATGTTTTCAGTCACACTTGTCACAACATCGAGATCCAGCGTCCGACCAACAGTGGTGCCGTCTTCAGGTGCGCCTCGGACTTTTGTACAACACCAGATTGTAAATACGACATAGGACTTCCGGGTATTGATGTAGACAAAAACCTTTATTGTTTTGTTTAATTTAAAACAAATATTAAATTGAGGCGTTGTCTCTCATTGTTGAGTCGACCCATAGGCAACGTTAAAACATGTTGAAATAATTTTGGTGCTGATAAAAAGGCAAAAAATAAAAAAAGGGATAGTCAAACGTGGACGTTAAGCTTGTTGTCATATGACACGCTCGAATCAGAGCAATTTCTTTCTCCTTGCCGTGTTGTCCTTGAAGGCATCAATGGGCAGACTGCTTTATGGGAAATGTAGGCCAATTTATCAACAATCTTACATTTCCTCTGCAGCGTGATATATAAACACAAGAGGGAGCCAAACTCTTTAGGTCCTCTCAGAGATTCTTTACACAAATATTGGTCAGTATAAACAGTGGTCATTTTTATGCTTTATTTGTTATTTAGAATCAAACCAAACATGCCTCCATATGACCGATGATTAAAAACCATATGACATTTGAAAACTGACATCATTTTACAATTTAGTTATAAATTAAATGTTTATCATTTAAGGATGGGTGTACAATTTGAATGGATAGATGGATGGAAGGATAGAAAGATGGATGGAAGGATAGATAGATAGATAGATAGATAGATAGATAGATAGATAGATAGATAGATAGATAGATAGATAGATAGATAGATAGATAGATAGATAGATAGATAGATAGATAGATAGATAAATAGATAGATAGATCCCATATGGATCTTTCTGCGTGGCTGTTTCTTTTCTCATCGGTGAGCACATCGACCAATCAGAGACGAGAGCTATCACAACCTCCTTGCTTGTGATTGGCTGAAAGTGGACGTGGAAGTTCCATGTCAAAAGGAACATACCGCGGCGCGCCCCCAGTTCATTCATGTTTACATTTGTTACGTCTCCCACCGTGCGTCAAGTCACGACTCACCAACGACAATTTCAAGAAAAACATCTAAAAAGAGCCTGCTCGGTGCCTATAACCGGCTGACAAGAGGAGACATACTATTTCTCTAACGGTAAAGTCAAGTTTAAGACGTTTTTACTCGTTTTTAAAGGCAAACTATATAGGCTTTAGTAGCAGTAAGGAGAAGTCAGCATTCCGTTGCCATAGCAACAGCAGCACCGCAGCCTGCCCTACATGCTGATAGCTGCGAGGTTTATTTGGATTAAATGGTTAAATTCAGACACGTTTTCATTTACTATGGTCCAGAGAAGACATTTTTATTTAATCCAAACTGCTGTGTTTAATTATACTAAGTACGTGAGATGTATGGAGCTCATAGGCTATAGACTAGGCTACTATAAAAGCCAAGGCTAATGCATTGCTTAGCTATTCGTACACAGTCAGTTAGATTACTTATAGTTTTATCTGTGCTATAGGCTATATTTCATTCAGGGAGCCACTGCTTTTTAAACCCATGATGGTATTATAATGTCGTTTTACTTTGGCAGATATCCATAAGGACTGAATGGCCGCAGTTGGCAGCTCAACACATTTTCTTTTCCTACTTTTTCTCTCTCATCTCAAATTAACCAAACTATTACAACATCTGTTCAGCAATTGAATTCAACCTGGAAAAAGTTACATTAATGTTTTTAAAATGACAGAGTTGGTTGAATGAGTATTGTCCTCCTAGACTAATAAACAATACGAAACAAGACATTCCCAAATCACCAATAAAAAACGATTTTCAATATCAAATTCACAAAGCTTAACTTATTTACAGAACAAACTATGGTTGTTTGTCATTGCCTCTTCTAATTTAATTACCAACCTGGGATATTCTGCTTTTTATAACCTACATTAACTTCTATCAGTGTTTAATATCTCTTTATAAAAATACACTGTTGTCCCATTAAATTATAATTGCACTGCTCTGTAATTGTGTGATAGCTCGTGTTGCAAGTGTCAGTCTCTCTCTCTCTCTCTCTCGCTCTCTCACACACACACACACACACACACACACACACACACACACACACACACACACACACACACACACACACACACACACAATAGGTTAGTATTCACACGGTTTAAATAAATCCACGCACAGTCATCTCTTATCTCTTCATTGTTGGACGATTAGCAGCGTATCTTTAAAGTTTAAAGATCTAGGGCATTATAAGAAGGACAACAGGTAGATGAGTGAGTGTGGATGGGTGTAGGATGTCAACCAATCATTTATTAATGTTGATCGCTTGATTATTTAATCAAGAAATAGTTCCTGCATAGAGGGTTTTGTGTTGTCCTTCCAACTCGTCTTTGACCGATGTCTCGCTGGATGTCATGACAGTTTGAAACATAAAATAAAATTTCCCATTTGTCAACTTCTAAGATCAAAAACTCATAAGTAAAAGGTTATTAAAGCACAAACAAAGCAGCTTTGCATTTTGACTGAAAGCAGACGTCCTCTGAGCTCCACTAATAACATTGCTCTCTATGTGCAGCGGGCTGTGAGACGAGAGCACAGGGACCGTCTACTAAGGGAAACCCCCAACAGAAAAATATTCAACACCTTCACTCTGATACAGTGCAGTTATTAGTGGATCTTAGAGGACTTCTGCTTTCAGTCAAAATGAGGTTGTAGCCCATTGTCTGCCTTATGACCATAGCAAAGATGCATCGTTTGAAAAATGTATCCCGGAAGTTCAAATCTGTCAATATCTTTCCAACTCAACCACAGTCTTGTCAGTCAAAGTTATTCTTAAACAGTTCTCCTATTTCAGTGAACAAATATCAGGGATTATGCCTCTCCACTTGCTCCCTGCCGAGGTCTAGTCTCTCCATCATGTCTATAGGTATCAGGTGTTTGTCTACGCGGCTTCTAATTGGTCACATGATCTGTTGCTTGAGTGTGTAAGTCAATCTGAACTGAGACATCCTTTTCCTTGTGTCGATACAAATCTACTCTTTCTCTTCTCTTCTCGTACAGAGGTGGACGGTGCACGCGGTTGAGATGTGGCTCGTTGGTGTGTATGCCGAGGAGTGTGACAGCGTCTTAAAGGGCCCTTGAGACATCGATTGGTGTTTCCAAAAGAGGGGTGGAGGGAGGAGGGAGGCAGACAGATACAGCATCTTCCAGCACCAACGTCCTCTCAAATGTAGGCTGAACAGTGCAGGTGAGTAACAGCTTTTTCTTTTTGATCAAAGAAGACAGTGTATTTGGAGCAAGGTTAATCATATTTTGAGGTACAAATGGCTAAAATGTATGTAGTCATATGCAACAGCTAAGAGGTTTCTATATTTTATTTTGTTCAGGCAAATTAAAAAACATTACAACTGACAAGAAGGTTATCATTTGCGCTTGTATCATTGATAATAGAATTGTATTTGCAATATGCAACATACAGCAGAAATCAGTGCAATATGTATTGATATTTGTATCGATTATTTTTAATTTTATGAAAAGGACTAATGTACAATTCTTATTTGACAATTTATAGAAGCTTTTTATACAGAATCTGAATGCTTTATTTCTTACATGACATTAAAGGAAGAAACCATTTTCTCCAAAGAGATATAAAATAAGTGCATTCAACCTCCGTAACAACACACGTTTGATGTCTAAAATAGCATCTCTAACCCTCCTACAGGATAATAGACTCTAGTTAGTGGCAGCATGGCGGCGTTTCAAGCTGTCGACTGAATGATTGATGTTTTGTGTTGACATTAAGCAGTTAGTGAAGCCATCCATCCTGAAGTCCAGTCATTGTGTGTTTAGGACAGGTGATACAAAGGTGTTATTCAAGCACCTGTATAGTCTCTTCACACTGATAAGGAACCCTTGGAGAAATGCCACACACACACACACACACACACACACACACACACACACACACACACACACACACACACACACACACACACACCTTGGAGAAATGCCTTTGTGCGGGGCCCGTAACCCAACCCGGGCTGCGGTCAGTGGGGCGTCTCGATGCCCAGTATAAAAGCTCACAGTTCAGGGTTAGGATTATCCCGACCGCTGGATCAGAATACTGTTACCTAGCACCGTATTCAACCTCCCACCATGGACCTGGGAAGGCCCCTCTCAGGCTCAAGTAGTCTGTCGCGGACTTAACTTGAACTCACCTTCACCCACCAAGACACCAGATAGGAGACAGAGGAGAACAGCTTAGACAAGCGGTAGGGGTAGACGGACATAAGTGGAATTAAACCCTTTTCAAGACATGCTATCAGCAGGCTCTGGATACTTTCGGCCTGTTGGTCCTCCACTTTGGCACTGACTGAAATATATCAACAGCTATTAAATGGATTGTCATTAATGCTTTGACAAATTGGATCCCAATAACTTTGGTGATCCCCTGATTTTTTCTCTGGTGCAACCACAAGGTTCACATTTATGATTTAGAGTATAGTATCTCAACAACTCTTTGGTGGTTTGCCATATAGGATTTGGGACATCCCGTTGGTTTTGTTAATCTTATTGGTGCACTTGACTTATGCTTTTAGCGTAGGGAGAACACATAGGAAAAGGAAATCAAATAGAAATGGTGTAAAGTGTCCCATCATACTGCAGCTGGATACATGATATTTAAAGGCTCAAATGCGTTCTGAGAATTCAACAAAGTCAAATGAAAAATATGTAGAGTTGACTGCATTTCCAACCCACTCACAAGGACTCTGCAAATGCCATCATATAAAGTACTATGTCAACATTATGAAAAGCTCTGGTTGGTGTTAGAGTTGAATCCAACTGTTTTGTTGCTCGATTACCCTCTTTGTGTCCGTCCTGTCTCGGTGACTCTTGAGCGTCGGTCTGTGGACGTGTGTTGACGGCCGCCGCAGCACTCACCTGATGAGAGAAATGGAAACGGAAACATGATTCCGTGTGTGCAATTACAGCATGTACTTAGTTCTGTTTGATTGAGTTTCATTGTGAGGCCGTAAACAGCACGTCATTAAAAACTAACCATGTTGTAACGGCCAGTAATGTTATAATGTCTGATGACAATCATTTTTCAAAATAGAAATTAAATTATTTTTTTAGTGTGAACATACATTCACAGCGGTATTAACAGCATACATTAACTTATCTTTTTGCATTTCACATGCCTCAACTGAGTGAAATAAAATTAAATATAAAAATAATTTTCTTTTGATTACGTTGTTTATTGGCAAGTAAGTAAGTACATTATCAGCTTTATACTGAAAAATATTACATTGATGGCAGATACATTATTGGCTGACATTCATGTAAATGAGTGTTGGAATGGCATAACATTTTTCAGTTATTGTTGGTCTCTCTACACTTTCATATAAACTTCTTGCATTTGCTCAGTTCTTTTTAATTGTGTTAGATATGTTACTACATCATTACTGTACTGTAGTAGCTGTGTATCTGTGTATCTGAATCTTATGGCAGTGGGGGCGGGACCCGATAAGCCTTTGGCTTCTCCTGCTTCCCTTCGGACGATAACACAAAGTAATATGTATGAATATGCAATGAGAAAATTATGTATTGTGTGTAATTGTCCGGAAGAATAATAATAAAATAAAATAAAAAAAATAAAATCATCGGCTTTTATTACAGGAAAAACTAAAAACATTATTGTAATTGGCTGCTAATACATATAGATGACGTATAAGCTTCTTGCATTTGCTCAGTTCTTCATGTGCCTCCAGGATGGGTTCACCTGTGGACAGCCCAGACAGAGACAGAGACGGAGACAGAGAGGAGGATGGACGGCAATACGAGCCGCACGGAGACGGAGACGCGGGCGAAAGCCAAACTGAAGTCTCTGCTCGCACTCCTCCGCCCACCAGCAAGAAGAGGAAGAAAACCAAGAAGAGGTACTTTACTTATTATGATAGATGAAAGTTAAATAGTGCTTTAGTTTATTATTATTTTGCTGATGTTGTTTAGGTATCTTAACCTTATAGTAGACAGTGCAGAGTGGAAATGTGGAGAGAGAGAGGGATGACTTGCAGTAAACGGCCAGGGTCGGATTTGAACCCGGGTCTGCTGCGACAAAGACTGAGCCTCTATGGTACGAGCTCTACCAAAGATCAGAAGTCAACTGCTCGATCTCTTTCATTTGTATTTCTAGTTTTTGTTTTACTAAGTCATCCTCATCTTGGGGAAAGCGTATTGGCTTATGAGACATTTGTAGGACGTTGCAGCAAAGCAGATGTCTGTCCCTCTCTCTGTCTCTCTTCTCTTCCAGATGACTGTGGATCAACCTCACCAGCTGCAAATATGAAAGTGGTACGTGAAGTTTGGCTCAAATATGACTCAATCATAAATGTCTATGATTCAATTTTTTTAGTGTAGATAATATACAACTCTGCACCATTCCTGCTGTCCATATTTTACAGACACTTTACTCATAGTAAGGGGATCTTAGAATAAACCACTACGTACAACAACAGCCGAAAATTTACGAATCATAAATGTCTGTTATTGTGTTATTTAGTTATCATTTTATGCTATTTTTAAAGATTTCTTCAATAGCAACCAATAGGCCTTAAGCATAGTATCAGCCCTTGTAACAGGGAATGTTCATCACAGTAAAATAAACTTGTTGTTGTGTGATTTTTGTCAGTGCGGCGTGCGGGGCGTAGGTACGGCCTCAAGGAGGTGGGGGAGGGAGAAGACTGGACTCTCTTCTGGACCGACTACTCTGTGTCTCTAGACCGGGTCAAAGACATGAAGCGCTACCAGGTATTACTCTGGATTCACTCACACCAACAACACATACATATGATATATACGCCATCATCATAAAAGACTAATTAAACTAAATTGAAATATATAAATTAAGCTGATAAAAATAAATCAAATCTTTATATCCTTAAATGTTATTTAAATTCTTCTGCTCAATATGCCTACCCATAAAATAATGAGAAATATAGATTCCCATAGTGATTATGTGATTTTTCTCCGCTCAAGTAGTCAATTTGTAATCTAATTGGGTAATTCAGTTCAGGATCCATTCAGCACCCATGATTTTTTTCCTCTGAATGGCTAAGGTGTTCTCACTTAGACTGTAAACAATATTATACATGAAAATATTGCGTATTAAACCTGTGAAGACAGGCCATCTTCTTAATTAAGAATGTGTTCTTAAATGTGACCTGCCTGGTTAAATAAAATAAATATACAGTTCTCAAATGCACACAAACTAGACTACTAACCACTGGTGTGTATATCTTGTGTCTCAACAGAAAATAAACCATTTCCCAGGAATGAGTGAAATCTGCCGCAAAGATTTACTCGCAAGAAACATGAACCGAATGCTCAAACTTTTCCCCAAAGACTTCAACATCTTCCCCAGGACCTGGTGCCTTCCTGCTGAGTCAGTTAAACCTTTATTTTTAATATTTTTTTTTCATATATATTATGTTTTATTTGGAATGATGAAAGACTTACAAGTTCTCAAAAATTGTACACAAGAAAAGCATAGGTACAATGCTCAAAAGGCATTTTTTTTCTCCCTCCCGAGTTTAACCATTCATTAGTGATCTAGCTCTTTTATGTAGCTTTTCTCAGTGTATGCTAACTCGTTATGTGTGATTTGTAGTTACAGCGACTTCCAAGCTTACACACGGGCCAAAAAAAACAAGACTTACATCTGCAAGCCGGACACCGGTTGCCAAGGAAAAGGAATCTTCATCACCAAATCGACTAAAGACATTCAACCCGGAGAACACATGATCTGCCAGGTCTACGTGTCCAGGGTGAGGATATGTTAAAGGTGCAGTCGGTGATTCTAGAGAACGGTTGTTGTCAAAATACATTTGTCAAAATCAGTGAATATCTCCTGTACATACTGTGTGTGCTGAAAAAAATTCCAGTGTTAATACACTTAGCCTAGCCCTAGGGTATGTAAACAAAGGGGCCCACCATAGCAAGCAACATGACCATTTTACAGAGCCTAGGCTGTGGAGAAACACTGTTTTTTTGTTGTTGCAGCGAAAACACAGTACAGACAGGTAGCGGATCCTGAGGAGATATTTACTGGTTTTGACAAAAAAATTATTTGACAAGTGTTTTCCAGAATTGCTGACTCTACCTTTAAACAACACACGCAGCACCTACTTAGAAAAAAAAACACACACACACACACCGGTTGAATAAAATACATTGCATTTCATTCCCTCCACAGCCATTCATACTGGACGGATATAAGTTTGACCTGCGTATCTACGTGCTGGTGACGTCATGTGACCCGTTCAGCATCTTCATGTTCAAAGAGGGACTGACTCGCTTCTGCACCACCAAGTACAACGAACCCACGCACGGAAATGTGGTGAGGAAGGTTCAAACATATGTCTGGTTATACTATATTTATAAACTGAAAACTCCTCTTAGCTACTTTAACTAACTAATTGTTGCAGCTCTACTAACCTTGTTTTTTGAGGCTGTCTAATCAAGCCTCCTCCTGATAAATTGTTTAAACATATTACTGTACATATCTTTATAACATTAGAGTGATATGCCAAAAGACAAATTTCGAGGTAAACATTTACTAATAAAGTAACTTAACTTCATTGATTGTGAAATGTCTTCTCATGTTAGGACGATGTGTGCATGCATCTCACCAACTACTCCATCAACAAGAACAGTGAGAACTTTGTCCGAGATGAGGACACTGGCAGCAAACGGTAAATGCATTAATTATTACTTTTCACTTATTTACTCCTTTTTAAATGCTGCCTGTTGGAGTGGTGCTGCAAAAGAAAAATTGTTGTGTTTTATATGCGATGACAATAAAAGTGTCTGTCTATCCATCCATCCATCTATCTAAATACTGCTTATTTATTGCATTTCTTTTCCTTCTACCCCAGAAAGCTGTCCACCTTAAACAAGCTCCTGGAGTCGATCAATTGCAACACGGACAAGATGTGGAACGACATCGAGGACATTATAATAAAGACTCTGATCTCCGCTCACCCGATCCTGAAGCACAACTACCACACGTGTTTCCCCAACCACACCACGGGCAGCGCCTGCTTTGAGATCCTGGGCTTCGATGTGCTGCTGGATCACCGGCTCAGGCCCTGGGTGCTGGAGGTGAGTAGCCATGACACCTTCGTCCTCCTGCAGCCACACTATTTCCCTATTTTACTTTATACTGTCCTACTGTATGGAATGAGAAGCCCACCAAGGCGAATGTCTATTTGTGATATTGGGCTATGCAAATAAAACTGATTTGATTTGATTTGACACCTCTGTTTATATATGTTGTATATGAGGCATTAATATACAGGTTTTTTTCTTTAATTTTACCCCTTTGTTGCTCTTTAAATGTGTAGTGTGTAGAAGGTATTTGCGTTTTTCAGAACAGACTTGGTAGAAATGGAGTATAATATTCATTAGTATGTTTTAATTAGTGTACAATAACTTGAAAATAAGATTAAAACGTTTTCTTTACCTTAGAATGAGCCTGTTATATCTACATAGGAGTGGGGTGCTCCTCCATGTTGCACCGCCATGTTTCTACAGTAGCACAGAATGGACATACTTAACGGCCTTATCTGTTTTTATATATAGTGGGTGTCCTGGGGAAATGCAGCTGTTGGAAAACGAAGAAAAAGTACTACAGAATAAGTGACATACAAACACACCTTCATATCATCACATCAGGCCACCATAGCTTCTGTAAATTCTCTGAACAGGAAGGGTTAGCAATGAAGCTTTGCAATCTAGAATCTCACCACTAGATGATGCCAAAATACACAGATATTACACACAGTAACTTTTAAACTTTTACATTTTGGGGTGACTGTGGCTCAGTTGGTGGAGCGGGTCGGCTGATGATCAAAGGGTTGGAGGTTCAATCCCCGCCCTGCCACCTGTGTCATGGTTGTTGTGTCCTTGGGCAAGACACTTCACCCACCTTGCCTTGTGTGAATGTCGATAGTTAGCCTGCTATCGGTGTATGAATGTGGGTGTGAATGGTAACGTGGGAAAGGAAAACAGGTCTCCCTTGTAAAAGAGTCTTCGGACTCAATGGGATTTACCTGTATAAATAAAAGGTTAAAAAAAACATCACTTATGAAATCCAGTATATTCGTAGATGTCTAAATCAATCAGTATGTTTGTATATCTATGTTGTCCAGGTGAATCATTCGCCCAGTTTCACCACTGACTCCCACCTGGACCGCGAGGTGAAAGACGCGCTGCTGTATGACACGCTGGTGCTCATAAACCTCGGAGCCTGTGACCGACGAAAGATCACTAAAGAGGAGAGAAGGAGGGTGAAGGACAGACTGCAGCAGAACAGCACCAAAGAGGCCCGGTATGGTTAGGTCTCACACACACACACACACACAAGCACACACACAGGCCCTTAAAGGTGGAGTCAGTGATTCTGGAGAGCGCATGTTGTCATAATTACTTTATTAAAATCTGTGAATATCTCCGCACGATCCACTAGCTGTTGGTACTGTGTGTGTGTTTGGAAAAACAAATCTAGTGTTCATACACAACTTGTGTATTAACAAAGGTTTTTTTCAGCGCATGCACAGAACAGACAGATAGCGAGAAGAGATATGTCTCTTCATGATATATTATATCATGAGGAGATATTCACTGATTTGGCCAAAATATGATTTTGATAAGCGTTCTCCAGAATCACTGACTGCACCTTTAGTGTGTGTATTTGTTTGTAAAGTTTATTTTGTATTTGTCTATAGTTCACCCTTAAGAATTAAGATGCATTTCAAAGGGAAATCCTTCAATAAATTTAATTAATCCAACAAGGTTGACACCCATTTTTCCTGAATGTTGAATGCCCACCCCTCCCAGTTGTGAGGAGCTGCGTCATTGCCAGGCGGCCACCATGGAGCAGATGGAGCGCTACGAGGCCAAACACCTGGGCGGCTTCAGGAGGATTTACCCCCGAGACGGAGGAGAGAAATACGACAAGTACTTTAAACACAGCAGCTCTCTGTTCAAGGAGACCGCCGCCTCCAAGGCCCGAGAGGAGTGTGCCAGGTACACGCAGGAGCTGGAAGCCATTCACATGCAGTATACAGCTACGCAAAAAAATAAGAGACCAGTCTGGGTTGTTCTTAAATATTCATTTGTACATTACTCTTAATGACAAAAAATTAATTGGAATTTGGTAGAAATGTTGTCAGTAGTTAATACTATAAAACCAGAATGTTCATTCTACTCAAACATATGCCTTTAAATAGTCAAACGAGAGACACTGAACATTTGGAGTAGTGTCTTCATTTTTTCCAGAGTTCTATATACTGTATATAAACAGGACGTATCATACATCTCTATTTCTGAGTGGATCACCAAGGGCTGTTTACATAGAAGCATTGGATTTTTAATTGCAGAAAATTATGAGCATTCAAAAATTTTTGTTTTTTCAAGCACTGGTCGTCTTTTTTCTTTTTGTTCTTCCATAACAATTGTTCTTTCATACTAACCCCTAACCAAGAAGAAGAAGAAGTACTACAGAATAAATAACTAAACTAAAACGAAAAGGAGAGAAGGGATTTTTATTTATTGGAGAAAATGAGGGGGAAAAATTCTGCTCATAACATAAGCACTTGCAGTTAAAATGAAGCTACACACGGTCGTGCATCATGATAGGAAGTATTAATCAAGTTGATTAAATGATCAGAACATGAATTGACAACAAGTATTGATTCAATTATCAAAAATACCAAAGATATTTTCTGGTTTTCAGACCCTCAGACTTGAACATTTGCTTCTTATCTCTCTTATATATCATTTATTATATCATTCATTTTTAATTTCATTTTTTTGTTGCTCTGGGAAAATTATCATGAGGATGTTTCACTGTTTTTACCACTACCACTGTAATAATTGACACATTACATTTGCGTGTGTGTGTGTATGTGCGCGTGTCTGTCTGTCTGCGTGTGTGTGCCTGCGCGTGTGTGCGTGTCTGTCTGCATGTGTGTGCCTGTGTGTGCGTGTCTGTCTGCATGTGTGTGCCTGTGTGTGTGCGTGTGTGTGTGTGTAGGCAGCAGTTACAGGACCTGCATCTGAAGAAGGAGCAGAGGGAGCAGAGAGGAGGGCGGAGGAGAGAACTTCAGGGCGAGACGGCCGGAGAGAGAGACAAACCACGACGCACACACACCTTTACCGCAAACTTTAAACCGCAACCGGTGGGTTTAAGTTGATTTGACACACACACACACACACACACACAGGACAAAACACAGCAAAATTTGTATGTACCTGTTCAGCTGTACACAAGTTGATGAAGATTTTATTTATTTATATTTACCACCGGCTCTTTTTCATATGCAATTTTATTATTGTTGCTCACTTTTTTAAACTGACTTTTATTGTTAGTCAACTGTACTGCCTGTTGACTGACTACGTGAGCTACTGGTCACTTGAATTTGTCAGTCAGTCAGTCAGTCTATTAATTAACATAACCGTAAGATGAAACACACTATAACTAATAATGTAAACTAATAGTGCAACTATATAAAAGTGCTAGAGTAAAATTATGGGCCTTGAGGCTAGAAGATGCAGTGTCACCATGACACCACAAGAGGGAGCCAAACAGCCTTTTCTTCCTGTGATGATGGATGGTTCACATCCTGACTGACCCCTTTGTGTGAATGCACTCTCTCTCGTCCCTCTCTGTTTCTCTCTCTCGTCCCTCTCTGTTTCTCTCTCTCTCTCTCTCCCTCTCCCTCTCTATCTCTCTCTCTCTCTCTCCATCTCTCTCTCTCTCCCTCCCTCTCTCCCTCTCCCTCTCTATCTCTCTCTCTCTCTCTCCATCTCTCTCTCTCTCCCTCCCTCTCTCCCTCTCCCTCTCTATCTCTCTCTCTCTCTCTCCATCTCTCTCTCTCTCTCTCCCTCTCTCTCTCTCTATCTCTCTCTCTCTCCCTCTCTACATTTAAATCAGCTCCAATAATATTACTGCAGATTGATTTTTATTGGGTGTCTCTCATTTCAAATTCAAATACCTGTTATTGTCAAGACAGAAATAAACAAACAGACGTATCCAGGTTTATTCAGTGACAGTAATTGCTAATGTGTTTTAGATGAGTCATATACAGTGATGAGGCAATAACTAAACTAAATAAAAAGGTGCAGTCAGCAATTTTAGAGAATGATTGTTGTCAAAAAACCTTTTTGTCAAAATAAGTGAATAACTCGTCATGATCCGCTACATGTGTGCACTGAAAATGAATCTGTGGTTAATAGACAGCCTAGGCTCAGTACACGGGCATGTTGCTAGCTACAGTGGGTCCTCCTTCTTTTTTTTTTTTTTTTTACATATATGTTTACAGAGCCTAGGCTGTGAATTAAAGGTGAAGTCAGTATATTAACACCAAAACATTTTGGTACAGGTAGCGGATTGTGAGGAGATATTCACTGATTTTGACAAAAAGTGATTTTGACAACAAGCCTTCTCCAGAATCACTGACTCCATCTTGTAATCATATCTCTTGTCTTGTTTCTCCGCAGCTTTCTCTGTTCAGTCTGTCTGCAGTCCCTGAGCCGGAAGAAAGTGTAGAACCTCCCAATGAAGAGGGGGATGAGACAGAGAGAGAGACGGAGGAGGAGAGAGAGGAGAGAGAGAGAGAGGAGGATGAGAGAGAGGAGAGAGAGCGGATTGAGGCGTTGCTACAGAGGAAAAAGCTTGTCCATGACCTCGGAGTGGTCGACCAGATTCACCAGCTGTTGCATGGCCGGCCGGAGGGAGGGAGACAACAGCAGCCCACTAAGGTGAGAGACAGACAGACAGACAGACACACACACACACAGACACACACACACACAGACACACACACACACACACAGACACACACACTCAATGTCAACCTGTTTATTTGATAGCTTAATCTAAGACAAATTCCAATAACCTCCTGTGACTTACAATGTGTGAATCTGCATGTGTTCATTGACAAAGAAGAAGTTAGAGAAGAAAATATCACTGAAACAGTCAAATCTTTCCTCTGATGATCATAAATGACTTGTAACAGCAAACGAGACCATCAGTGCAGAGAATGCTATTTTTATAAAAGTTATTATTTCTCTTAATTTTTTCCTCTCTTTTTGCTTGTCCTTGTCTAGTTTTTGCTTTTTAAATTGATTGAATAATGGCCAATTACTTATTACATACAACGTCAGCACCCGCTAGCAAAGTTCTTAAGGGGGCACTGTGTAATATGACATCATCAAGAAATTTCTAGAAAGTTCTAGAATGCAACGCTCCCTGGGTAACCCCAACCCTTTTTAATAATAACAGAAGCTACAGTGGCCTTCAATGACAAGAACAATTCTAAATTCTAAACAATGCACCTGATGACATTCCAAAAACATGGCTTCCTCCATAAGACTTACCCTCTCAATGTAGAAAATGTAATATTAATATTTGTATTTCTCCACTCCACTTTATGAATGAGGATATTGATTTTAGCTAATACATTACTTAAAATGTTACACAGTGCTCCTTTAAGGACAGCATGCCTGGCGTCGTAAAAACACTACCACTTTAGTCCAAAGGGGGGGAGGGGGGGCACTGGAATCAACAAAAACAGAAAGTTTCTCTTAGCCACTTTAAATGATAATATTGTTTCTTAATTGGCTTCCGATCACAATACAGTCTTTGTGTTATTTCAGGGAGACTCTCTGACACACCTTTCCCAAAGGACAAAGCCGCAGATGTCTCGGCAGGTGAGACAGAACACAGAACAAATCCAAAATCCAATATTTTGTTGCCAACATTTATTTTTTATTAACTGTACGGTACCCTGATCCTGAAACATTCTGATTCAGTTATTCATGAAAACTTCCGCTGATGGTGACTTTAATTGTAAATATTTACTGTTTTCCCACATTTTTTCCAAAGAAAGAAACTGCAAATTTTCTCTACTTACTAACCTGTAATTTCTATTTTATTTAGATGTTCTATTTCAATTCATTGGCTTTTCTAATGTGTATTATGTATTTAATCTTGCCCCTGTAAAGCACCTTGAATGTGTCTGTCTCTATGGCTGCAATTAATTATTATGTTATTCAATTGTTCCTTCACAATTTTTGAGCTGCAGCAAAAAGGCTCCAACTTCACCACAGTCAGATAAAAAGTGGTTGAAGAGACACATAATGCCTTCTAAGAGTTAATAACTAAATATGATTCCTGATTTTAAATAAATAGATAGATAAATAAATGAATAAATGTTACGTCCAGCTTTGCTAGGGGTAAAAGGATGCATCACAAACCAGTTGTACTTGGTTAAACCAAAGCAATTTATTAAATGAAGAATGTAATATTGCGTAACAATAAATAATGTCTCTGTATATTCTCACCCGACACAGCAGCAGCAGCAGCAGCGTTTACTCCGGCCGACGTTGGATCAGTCTGAGGCCGACAGTCACAACCTGAGACGGACCCTCAGCGCACAGAGGATCCCCTGGCCTGGTGAGAATAGTAAGAATAATAATATTGTGTGTGTGTTTATATACTGTATAATATGAGCTTTTCTTGAAACTCAAGCAAGTGGAAAGTGTGTTTTTTTTCCGCGTTTGTTTTATTCATTCGTCTACTACTATTGTAACTTTGTTTTTATTGCTTACCTGTTCAAAATAAAGCCAATCAATCAATCAATCAATCTATGGTTGACACATCCACATGCTCGGATTAGATAGAAATGACTTCACCACGGCTGCAAAGAGCATAGAAAGTATTTTTATATATAAATGGCAATGAGGTGATTTATTTCTTCTGGCTGTTTCTTTGTGTTTTAGCGACCATATTTTTTTTCATATTTCTTTGCGCAAAATATATAATTTTAAACTTAAATGCTTTCTTCAACTATATTCTACAAATAGATGTAGCTCTTTATACTTTACATTTGACCATAATATGGTCATAATGAAGTGATATTTTAATTATAATTGTTTTTAATTATATAACAAATGTTTATTATTCATGCTCTGTTTTCATCTTTTTTTGTGCAAATAATAGTTTGTTTGATCCTTTAAAAGTTTCAATCCCCATAATTAACCCGTTCAGTTCACTTTGATGCGTTCGACTGAGAAGCAGGAAGTTTAGGGTTTCAATGAGATATTTTCCTGCTGTGATATTAAGCCGATAAAATGAAAATAGAAGGGGGCGCCCTTAGCTCAGTTGGTAGGGCGTCCCCCCCACCCCCCCCATGGGCCTCGGCCAGCAGCGGACCCGGGTTCGATTCCAGCCCGCGGTCGTTCTCTGCATGTCACTCCCCTCTCTGCCCCATTTCAACTCTGTCTCTACACTATCAATAAAGCATAAAAATGCAAAAAATGTGTGGTTTAAAAACATACACAGTTATCGATTGATAAAAACAAAACAAAAAAACTTTAGTCTAGTTCGAAAAAAAGGTGGAAAAAAAATATTAAAAAAGAAAATATATATTTAATTTTATTTATTTATTTCCAAGTTATATTATGAGGAAAAAAAAAAATCGACATTACAATCACAATCGGGGTTAAAAACAGCAGTAAACCATTAAACTATTATGATTATTGTATTTCACATTTAGTTTCATATCCCTCTCTCCTCAGCCAGTGGTCCTCTTGCCCTCAGACCGGAGCCTCCCGGTAATATAACGTTGCTCTGGGAAAATGTGATGAGAGTGTTTCACTGTTTTTGCCACTATACTACTGACATAAATAAATCATTGTATTTTACATTTGTTGTCATATCCCTCTATCCCTCTCTCACTCTCTCTCTCCCCCCCTCCCCTCAGCCAGTGGCCCCCGTACCCTCAGACTGGACCCTCCCGGTAGCATTGAGGCCGCTTCCTGTCCGCCCGTCCTGAACCCCAAAGCCCCTAAAGCAGCCGGAGGAGGAGGAGGGGGGGTGGCGCGCTGCTACATGTCCAGCTCCCCCACCACCCTGCAGAGTCTGCTGGTCATCTCCACTCGCGCCCCTCTGGTCCGACGGCCTGGATTCAACCACATCGTAACCAACTCCACACGCAGAAACAGACAGCAGGGCAAGAGCCAGTGACCAGATGGAGGTCTGGATTTATGTGGATTACAAAACTACTGTGGCCACACACACAGGAGCTGAGGAGAACTGGCAGAGGGGTCTTGAAGGTGGAGTCTGTGATTCTGGAGAACGCTTGTTGTCAAAATCTCTTTTATGTCAAAATCAGTGAATATCTCCTCACAATCCCCTACCTGTCCATACTGTGTGTGCAGTGAAAAAATAACAGTGTTAATACACAGCCTAGGCTCTGTAAACTGTTATGTAAACAAAGGGGGCCCGATGTAGCTAGCAACATGCCTGTTTACAGAGCCTAGGCTGTGTATTAACACTGGATAGCTGTTTTTTTTCTCCACTGCTCATTCATTTTAACACTAGTAACACACAACCTTTTCTTGGCTCTTTGGAAATGCATTATGTGAAACACAGTGTTGTTGAAAGAAAATCTTGTGTTAATACACAGCCTAGGCTCTGTAGACGCCGGTAATGTAAACAAAGGGTATATAAACAGAGGGGGCCCACTGTAGCTAGCAACATGCCCGTTTACAGAGCCTAAACTGTGTGTATTTACACTGGACATTTTTTTTCGGAGCACACACAGTGCGGACAGGTAGCGGACCCTGAGGAGATATTCACTTCTCCTTCTCCAGAATCACTGACTCCACCTTCAAACCTGTGAACACACAGAAACACACTTGTGATCTCACATTTAAAGATTTGATTGCTGCTATATCTGGACCCTGCAGTTTTATTTTGTACGCTACCTGCCACTTTACGACCTGCAGCACTGCGGATCACTTACATTATTTCTTCTTAACTTTTTCTTCCCCGCTGTGTGTGCGCTCACATATGTGTACAAGGATGAATTAGACTATCACTAAACACCTCAAAAACCTACCGTGCCAAACTACAAAGAGACAAGCCTGATTTAACACCATATTAAGACAAAATGTCCGCTGAGCAAAATGCAATAAAGTCAGTGGTTTATTGGCTGTTGATATGAGCTGAAATGAACTTGGATGTAATGAAAGACTCATAAAAATGGAAGTATTAATTAAGATTTAAGTTTGAAGACAGACGGGGATATTCAAAATAAAGGCCTGATGCTGCTGCTGCTGCTGCTGCTTCTCATGGAAATATGTGTGAAGTCCAGTTTTGATTTTTTATTTGATTTTTTTTTTGCACTGATTGTAAATAAATATTTTTTCCATTTGTACAATGTGATATAGTTTCATGATCACTGTATTAATGTTATCAATGCATTTATTTTATTTTACTAATTATCCAGATGCTGCAAAAATCACATTTTCCAATATACAAATCGATCTATTCCCCCAATCACTATTATTTCAAAAAATACACATCATACAGACGTTATCTTCATGTGTCTTTATTTTGTTTTTATATCATCCATTTTTGCTGCAAAGTTATTAATTCAAATTGTTTTAATTGTTTCTTAATAAGTTGACTGGAGTGGATTCCCCATGACGTCTCTCAGCGGGTTTGAAGAGGCCATAAAGTTTTACAGCAGCTCCGCATCCGGTTCCTTTTTCTGTCTTTGTTTACACTAAGACAAAAAAAAAGCTATTGATCGACTGAGACGAACTTTTCCAAAACATCTCCAACGACGAATAGAGAAGGCTTACGTTGTAGTGACGTGATCAGATAATAGTTGGACAGTAGGCTAGGGTACGTGTGTGCGTAAATAAAGCATTTTTTTTCATTAGGCTATTTTTGTTGTTGTTGCTAAATTCATATCATGCAAAATAAGCTTTAAAAGTCTAGTCAAGCGTCTAAAGTGTAGAACACCTGAATTTCTGGACTGATTTGAATAGAAAGAGACGTAATAGGCTATTTTATTGACCAAGGCCTCCACCGTTTACTTTGTTTTAAATAATCTGAAATATTTTTAATTCTGGACAGATGATAGAAAGTCATGCGGGCCTTCAGACAAGAATACATAGGCTATAGCGTCAAATAACAGGCCTAAATTAAACTACAATATTAGGATGTATTATAGGCCTACTTTTCGTTTACACAACATTTAGCCTTTGATTAAAATAAGTTAACACGTAGATTGAAAAAACAAACAAACACTACATATGCTTTTACTTTTACATTGAAAATACAGTTACTAATTTGATTCCTATTTGTTTTAAAAAAAATTCTAGGCTACAGTTTAAGGAAACGAGGTACTTTGAGTTTGTGTCTCTTTGGGACAAAACGAAAGTCCAGGCGAACGTGGGAATGTGTTGCATTTCAGGAATTTATGGTTTTATTGTCGGAAATCCTCGGAGGTGGTCGGAAATCAGCAGCATTTTAACTTGGCAAAAAAGGCCATTTGAGACAAAACGGAAACAAGGGAAACAAGACAAACGGGACTAATAATATGAAGAAATACGTTTTTAAATATGTAACTCAAGCATCAAGGAAGGTTGCATGTTACTAAGATGTGAAGTTTAATGTTTCCCTTATATTTAAGTAGAAAAGTTATGAGAAGAATATAAGGTTCTGTTACCTTAAAAATCCGCTTAAGGACTTCGAATCAGCCCTATAACACCATTTCCATTTTCTTGGCCTTTACGCTCAACGCCAAATGTATCTAATTCCTCAATTTCTACAGACCTTAGAACAGTATTTAATACAAACATATTTCAACTTGAAAATGAGAAAAAAAAACAAGCCAAATCATGTGCGTTTGAGGTTTAAAGAATACGCCATTATGTTGGAGGAAGAACTGTAACATAAATACATCACACAAAGCGTTGGATTGTGAACGATTGAAAGCAAAATATTGCGCATAAAAGCTTTCAAATAACTGGATAAAACGTCAATGTTGATTATAGAACAATAATAATCTTCACAAACCTTTTTCAGTTAGTAACCATGGCACCAGGTGACCGTCAATCTCACAATACGCACATCCATCCACACACACACACACACACACACACACACACACACACACACACACACACACACACAAACACACACACTCTCCATCCTTACAACTATAATATTTTCTAAAATCCTCTATCAAATTCAAACATTTCAGGCCACACGGAGACGGAGAGAAATAAAAACATGGCGATCGTGGGAAAGCACCAACGCACTGTCTTAAAAAAAAAGCACAAAAAAACGGCGGCAGTTTATGAAAATTTACAACTTTGCCAGTGAAGTTTACGACTCGAGAGGCTCTTGGATTGGCTGTGGGCGCGTCATGTGGACAGCAGCGAGGAATGGGAACTTATTTCCCATGAGGTTATATTGCAGCTGCTCTTTTTTTGTGTCCACTCGCTCATTCAGTTTAACACTATAGTAACACACAAGCTTTTTAAATGCATTACGCGCAGGAATTGGCGTAGAGTTGTTGTAATTTTCTCAAAAGTGGGCGATCATGGATAAGATGACACCTCTCTCCTGTGTGTACGCGAGCGCCATGTTAAATATGGCTGTACTTCTGTAAGAATGTAGCTCTTCTAATATGTTCGTGAAAATGAAGAATCACCGCTCTGCTATTGGGATTACTTGACCGAAATCACTTGAGTAAAGTGGGACATTTTTTTGTGGGTTGAAAGGACTTGGAGGAGGAAGCGAGTGGAAGTGGCGTGTTGCTATACGGAGTGGCACCCACACAGGACATGATGGATTATCAACAAAGGTAAGGGCAACCGTGGTGGTTCTAATACCCCGGCGATTCACTCAAGCACAAGTGCGCTGTCTCCACTAATAGTGCACTGTTGTTGTAGCTGGATTTTCACTGTATATTGGCCCGGTGTTTGTAGAACTGGATTTGTATGTTAAATGACATTTTTCCAGTCCAAAATGTCTGTCTCATTTATTTATTTATTTTGAATGGGTGAGATTTCCATAAATTGCTGCTGCTGTGCCCGTTTTAACCCGTGCAGCGCCTTCAAAAGCGCCAATATCTGTTTATTTGTCCTGAAATAACAGTGAAAATATTCAAGCACGTGGCAGTTTTGAGGCCTTTATAGTAGAATATATTCTATAATAAGCAGGTTTGGGCTACCGGCCAGACAAGCTTGACTTTGATGATTATGTTGTGCATAATGATGATGGTCGTTCTGGGCCTGTGCTGCCTCTCAAATGCGTTTTTCTATAACAATATCTACCTAATCTTTCCATATTCTGTTCTCCTGACGTATTTTATTCCATTTAATCTTATTTTATATGATTTTATTTGTTCTTTTTATGCTGAAAAACGCCTCAGAAGTCTTTTGGGTTGATATCGCGCGGCGCTGTCTCTTCCTCGAGTCCTTTCGCCTATCAAAATATCCCAAAAATATATAATTGTATGCTTATATTCGCTCATATTTGGACATATTTTTGATTTTACTAAATCTACACAGTCAATAACACTCGAATTAAACGTGTTGATTTTTTTTACGCCTCTGCAGTGATTTTTTTTTTATGGCCTTTGTTTGATGCTGCAGTTTTTACACCACCGTCATGTGACGTCGAAGAAACCTGGTTTGTCTCGTTGTGTCACGTCCAGTTGTGTCATCCGCGGCTCTGGTTCGTTTCCAGATGTGTAGCAGCTGTCACGCGCTGCGGCCTGGTGCAATGAGGCGTTCACTGAAACCAAAGTAAAAAAGAAGAAATTTAAATTTTTATAATAAAATCAAAATGTTTTCTAAACGGAAATAAACCAAATATCTAGACAATTACGTCACATTGTGTCTGAAGGAAAAGCAAAGACGAAAACCAGGAGAATAATTCATTTTTATCCCTTTAAAACGTGTGTTTTTTTCTGCGTAATTCTATCAAACATAATAATATCTTTAAAATCCACGTTCTATTAACAACAAAACGCCTTTTATATGTGTTCATTATTTAAAATGGCGACTTTTCCAAATGCGATAGGTAGGTAGCTTTATTAAAGCATTTAGAAATGGTCAATATGAGATTAAAAATATTATACATATTAATATAAACATTATATGAACACATATACACATTTATTTAGCAGAAAAACATTGTTT
>OX442366.1:24856356-24883090 GCA_949357725.1 Hyperoplus immaculatus | reverse complement strand
GCATTTACACTTACAGTAGCCTATATAGTGTTTTTTTTTCTCTCCCATAAAGCGCTTTACATAGTTTGTATCATTCTACCATTCACACACACATACACACACAGACATATAGCAGCAGCTACTGTACCACGCAGGGTGCAAGCTAACCTTCGGGAGCTATTTGGGGTTCAGTGTCTTGCGTTTTTTTGCCCTGGGCACTTTGAAATAAGGCAAGAGGCAGGGATCGAACCACCAACCCTGCAAACAGTGGATGGCTATACTCTATATACCTGCTTTGCCACAGCGTTTTGCCCCTTTAACAGTTTAAAAGTCTGTTGTTATTGTGGAGGTATAAAAGAGTAGTCCAGCTCTCCCTCTCTCTCTCTCTCTCTCTTTTCGTGATGAAGTGAGCATCCTAAGGCTCGCGCACAGTTTACTACCTGTCAGTTGTTGAGAGCTCAATTCACAACCACACTTGTATTTATTGAAGTATTCCTTTAACAATTGAACAATAACAATCGAGTTTCAGACTATGAATAGTTGTCACCTTTTATTAGTACATAGGCTACATTTATACCTGTCCAACATTACTTGCATTTATTGAATTTAACGTTAAGACAAACAATCAGACGATTATAGAACCCAAAGTAGAGTTTGAGATTATCGTGATTACGCACGGATCTTCACGCGCCTTCAGGGCTTTTTGGCTGCTACATCATCATCATAACATACATACCCGCACGTGCGCGCGCGCGCACACACACACACACACACACACTCACACACACACACACACACACAAACACACACACTCTCTCTCTTTCACACACTCACGGCCTACATCACCCAAGCTCTAAGTGTCACATGGCATCTTCCGAATGGGCCTTTTCGTCCGTTTAAGAGTGCCACTTAATGTCAACAAAAAACACTTCAAGCCGCGATTAAATGTGACGACAAACATTAGAATTTCATAGTAAATCTCCAAGATTTGTCCCATTATTACGCAGTCTGACTGTGGCTGTGACTGTAGGCTACGTCTCTATACTGTAATGTTACAGGATAATACACTGATGTCAGTCACACGAGATGAAATGCACCATGAGGTCACTTTTACGCACCACGTATTGCACACATTACATGCTCCATTCTATTGTAGCGCGCATTAATGACATCATTTAGGAGTTTTTTTAAATAAAAAAAACATATCAAGCTCATTGCAAACTCACTATATGGCAGGACATGGGCTTAATACAGAGATAGAATGGGAAAATAGGGATATTATGGAATATATTTGGAAAAAAAAAATAAGCTATTGAGTGTCACTTGGAGACATTTGCGCACCAGTGGAAGAAGCTGTTATAGTGACTATTATTAAAAATACATACAGTAAAGCACAGTTAATTAGTATTTCATAATGTACAACTTAATCCACAACAAAAATATCATATTTGATTGTTATGAGCGTGTGATATGCAGTTGAATTCCCACTTACACACTATTGTATTCTTTCAGACACACGCCTACAGATATCGAGTGCACTTTCAGGTAGATTTTCCCCTCCTAAAAACTTTCGAAATACACCCAAAAGACGAATATTTAATCATTAATTAATTATATATATTTTTTTATTCTCTTTTGTCTCCTTTCTAGGGCCGTTTGGCAACAGTGGTCGCCGGGGCAGACAGACGTACACCCGCTACCAGACGTTGGAGCTGGAGAAGGAGTTTCACTTCAACCGCTACCTCACGAGGAGGCGCCGGATAGAGATCTCTCACGCGCTCTGTCTCACCGAGAGGCAAATCAAAATCTGGTTCCAGAACCGCAGGATGAAATGGAAAAAGGAAAACAAACTCCTCAATCCCAGTTCAAAAACGCCCGAAGAAGAGGAGGAAGAAGCCGAGAAGAAGAGCTAAAAAAAAGAAAGCCTAAATAAAGGACATTAGGAGAGAGAAATGACGTATGCGCGTGCCTGTTTCATGTGCACATACTGTCTGTTCTGAACCCCAGAATAAAACGGTGTACTATTCCTTTGTAGATATAAAACGAATCACATGTTAGAAACGTGTATAGCGCTAGACTATTTGAGTTTCTGCACGGTGAAGATATCTGTCTGTCTGCATTATTATTCTAGGTTAAAATCAGGTCCTCCTCCTATGTTTGTTTGTATATGTCCCTGTGCTCGTGCGTTTTATTTAGAGGACTATGCAACAAAATCCCGCCAAAATGTAAATATTTTGAAGTGTCTATGTCGTTACCTCATTCCCGTATAGCCCTACTGAGTTTTTTACCATTTTATTATATATATATTTTTTCTTGATTCAAACTAGGCCTTTGTCCTTCATTGTACATGTATGTCGTGGTGGCGTAGTCGTTCTATAATAGTCCATATAGGCTTATTGTTGTTCACAAACTGTGCCATGAAAAGTTACAATTGTACAGATGAGAAAAATGTTACGTGTTATTTATTGCTGTTTGTTCAACCTGTGTGTGTGTGTTTCAATGCACATCTGGATATAATATCGTGTGCAATATTTTGTTTAGGAAAATTGTACATAGAAAAATAAAGGCTTTTTGATGTATATTGGAACATCTTGTGGCGTCTTTCATAAACCAAGAAAAAGAGACTATTCGTGTTATAATTCCTTCTATAACCACTCTTACTATCACAAGGCCAAACACAAATATCAGCTGTTTTTTTTATTACATTACACACTGCTTATGAAGTCACAATACGTCTATAAATTCGAAATAAAACCAATACAGATTAAAATAATTTCCATTTTGACAGTCTGCCCGTTTAGCTGCCACCAGTATCGCCTGATAAAGTCACTGTATTGTGCGTTACCTGAGCCTTTTGTGGCCTACATTATGAGCGTGTTACATAAATGATGGATGGTTCCACGGGGGCCTTGACAGCACGTCCCTCGCCAGAGCAATACCACCTATCACCGGAAGATGGCGCTCTCTGCCTGCGCGCCTCTCGCGTTGCGCAGCGGGGAGGCACCATTGACTGGAGCCTAACGACCATTATTTCGTCATCATTTGTAACCATGGAGCATGAATTACCTCTTGAAGTCATCAGTGAGGATTTACGACTGGTCAACAAAGGCACGTGATTCCCGAGCGCTCTCCCCATATTTGGCCGCATACCTGGCAAAGTACAGTACGGAGGGCTTCATTGCTTATAATTCATGATTGCGTCCATAAATCGTGCAAGCAACACACGGATTATAGCGACAAAGATCTACAAATCGAGGCTTTAAAAATCCAAGCAAATGAGCTCTTACTTTGTAAACTCGTTTTCAGGGCGCTATCCGAACGGCTCCGACTATCAGTTACTAAATTATGGGACTAACAGTGGCGTGAACGGCGGTACTTTCAGAGACCCTGGCACCATGCACTCCGGGTCTTTCGGCTACAACTACAATGGCATGGACTTAACCGTCAACCGCACCAACCCAGTAGGCGCTAGTGGGGGACACTTTGGGGCTTCCGTGCGAGCTGACGATGCCCGCGGATTCGCCCCAGACGCCCGCTACAGACAGACGCCAAACAACAACCAGTGCTCGCTCTCGTCTCCATCAGATCCAGTGGCACAGCAATCGTGCGCTTCGGTCGTTGGTGTTGGTATTGGTGGTGGTAACAACCGAGACCAACTGGATTTAAAAAGCCCGTGTTCCCCTCCCTCTGACCGGGGCACGACCTCGAATAGCGTCGGCAACATTAACATCAACAACCATCTCAATCTCAACAAAAGCAACAATTTCACGGAGGTCGAGGACGTGGGCAACATCGCCTCTGAGACCGACGAAGGCGCACACAGCAGCGGGTCCAGCTCGGCGCCACGGACGCAGCAGCAGCAGCAGCAGGATCTCAACAACGCCACCTCTTCGACTCCCACATCAAACGATTGCCAAACGCCACAAATATTCCCTTGGATGCGGAAACTGCACATAAGCCATGGTACATATTGAATTTACTTTATACGCATCTATAATACTATAACCTGTGTATGTGTTGTTTGAAGGATATCATGTAAGATGACACTGTGTCATATATAGCCTAATAAATCTGTCAGGTGTTGCATGAGTGAGCAGGTTGTTGTAGGTGGTGGCGGCGGTGTGTAAAAAAAATAAGGGCCAGTGTTTTTGTAAAGTCTTTTATGGCATTGTTTTCTACAAATGGGGGTTGAGGTTAACTACCGATGGAGTAGCGGAGAGCTATATGAAGGGCTGTGTGTGTGAGAGAGTGTGTGTGTGTGTGCGTGAGATGAGTGGATTTGGGCATTTAAATGTGCATGGCGAGAGAGCGAGATATAGCCCTTAAGAAACTGTGCAGTGCTGTTGTGTCGTGTTGGTTGGTTGCATGCTTCCCTCCTTCAACGCTTCATCATAACGTAAGTGACCCCCAAATATCCTCAAAGCTCACAAGTCCAGCAGCCTATAGGCAAAACACCCAGTCCCCAAACTACTACTGTTATTGTCTAGTGTTGATTGTATGGTGCGTATTAGCTGGTTCCAATTCCTTTTTTAAAAATGTATATAGACTAAATATGAACCATCCCCATTATATGAAGTCAAGTCAAAAAAAAATTACCATATATTGTTGTTGTGTAGTGAAGTTTGTATGCTGATCGTATTCTCGATTTCTGCCCTTGTTTTATAATTGTAATAGCCTAGATATGATGATAGCCTAGATTGACTACTGAAAAAGTCCAGTAATCAATTCGAAAAACCCACTCCACAATATACTATTGTTTGTTATTAAGTGTAGTTTTTTATTGTTTGACTAATTCCCCTTGTTAAAGACTGACACGCCTCCCTTTTTCCCCTCATGTAGGCTACTATCTTATATGTTATTTTGTATATTCTTGTACAGTACAGCGCTTTGGTCAACTGATGTTGTTTTTAAATGTGCTATAAAAATCATTTTTGACTTTGACTTCTGACTTTGCCTATATATATATATAGCATCCTTAATACAAAGCCAAAAAACAGTAGTCAATTCATAACCCCATCCACAATACACTAGGCTACTATTGTTTTTTGTTATTAAGTGTAGTTTTTTTTGGACTAATCTTATTCCCTTGTTAAAATTCTTCATATAGATATGACAGGACCAGACGGGAAACGGGCAAGAACCGCGTACACCCGCTACCAGACGTTGGAGCTCGAGAAGGAGTTTCACTTCAATAGGTACCTCACTCGGCGGCGAAGGATAGAGATAGCCCACGCCCTGTGTCTTTCCGAGAGACAGATCAAAATATGGTTTCAGAACCGCAGGATGAAATGGAAGAAGGACAATAAACTGAAAAGCATGAGTCTGGTGACGGGAGGGAGCGCCTTCCACAACTGAATATAACTTTTGGGAAAAATAGTTAAAAAAAAAAGAAAAAAAAAGTTAAAAAATGAAGATAAAATAGTAAATTAAAAAATTAAAAATAAATACAAAGAATGAAAGAAGTCCATGAGTACTGTAAAACTATTGAAAAAGGCGCAGCACCTTCCAGCATGTTATTGTGATAGAAAAAGAAGTATTCTGTCTTTGAAAGAAAGTCCTTAAAAAAAAAAAAAAAGAAAATGCCATTTGTTTATGTTTTTTAGTTTGTTGTTGTTGTTGTATATGATAGCTTATTGATGTCATGTTTTGGGGGGTTTAAAGAAAATAAGATGTACATATTATTCGGGGGGGGGGGTGTCCACTTTACTTGTCCACGCTTTTTGCTCTTCTGTCTATCTTATCTATTTCTCTATTTGAAAAGTGTCAACTTGAGCAACTTATCGCGACTTTCTTGACGGTCTTACAGGAGTAATACAAATTCAATGTACAGTATAGAAAATTACAAAAAAAGAAGAAAAAAATAAGTTTCCCAAACCATATGCTGCTTATCATTGAATGTATACTATAATGTATTCTCTCTCTTCCGGGGGCCCATCCACATTCAAAAGCGCTTTTCGTGTACGTTTTTTCTGCTATTTTTGATGGTTATAGGCTAATATCTTGTGGCCACATCCATACACTTTCATAAACAAATGCCAATGTGTAGCTCTAGGATATTTTGTGCATCTATAATTATTATTATTAATTATTATTCTAATTATTGTTTTAGAAAAGTAATTCTGAGCAATGGAAAACAAATGTATCCTGTCAATGTGATAAATTTTTAGTGCAAAGGGTCATTCTCTGTGGATATAGGCAGTGATGATGATGTGAGCTTTTTTCGCCAATAAGCTTTTTGTATTTGTATTAAGTGAACTCATAGCGCTTGGAAAAATAAAAAAAAGTTTCTCTCAACTTGCTTTGCACGTGTCTCGTGACTGAATTATCAAGTATCAGGCTACACGGGAGTTATACGAAAGTCAAGCAATGTTTACAAGGAGGGTGGAGTGAGTTTTAAGAAGCACTGGTGGCTGCGCAAAGTAATTTAACTCGCCAATGATTAACTTGAGAGAATTATAAAAATGTCAAATTGAACAACAGATTATTTTTTAGCTCAATTTAAAAAGACAAAACAGAAAATATCTCAACTTTTTTCATCTCTAAACTTACCTCGTGCCTCTGATTCTCTGTGCAGCGATTTACGGGCTTGCCAAGCGCGGGAAGTGTAAATCCACAAATAAGCCCTTAGAAAAAAAATATATATATATATAAAAAAAAACTGTCTTTGGTTTTGTCGTACAGGTATATCAGCAAGGCCAAGGAAGTTTGGTTAAAAATCCTCCTTTGCCAAAGATTGTATAGACCTATATTACTTACGGACTGTGGAAAAAAAGTCACGTGAGGTCCATAAAGTTGGTTTTATGGTTTTGGGGAGTAGACAATGTACTATATAATTCACAACCTTGAATGAAAGTGACGGCTTAACTGCATGGATGGGACCAAGAAAAGGCTGGACTGCTTTGCACTGGTGGATATGGAAGCGATGTCCAGTTGTGTTTAGTCCTAAAATATACTGGACAAAAACTTGGGGAACAACAGTTTATAGAAAAAAAAATATTGTAGCTGCTAAAATAATACATTTAAAACATCACAGTAGGCCTACAATTACAATTATTTTTTATTATGACTCTTTTGTTTTGAGATTTAGAAAAGAAAAGGTTGTTTACACTCCAACAAGTTGATCCAGATTTCTTCCAAATTTTCAAAATATCCCAAAACTATTTAGTTTACATTTTTTGTTGAGATGAAAATGCCAATCTTACCCCCTGTATACATCTCTCCAAAGGCCTGTATTTCTCCAGCAATCACATCTATTAATTAAAGTTAATCTTTTTAAATTAAAATAGCCTCTAAAGTGGCCTATAAGGAACATTGCCTATGCGTATTTAATTCTGCAGAAACTAAATGTTTAGGATGCAAAAGAAAACCCCTCTTAAAAGACTAATTGGTTGATGTTTTGTGGAGCTTGACGTGAAGCGAACTTGAGCGAGGTCCCGGAGTGATTTATGCCCGATGTGTGGAGTCAACGAGCGGCCAAAGGTGAACTGTCGGACACGCACTGCGCTGGACGAATGCAGCAGCAGCAGCATGCAGGCATTCACTGCTTTAACATAGAGACTGCTCGGCTCTTTCTAGCCTGTATGCACTGTGTAGGCTATATACTGGCCACTAACAACAAAATAGTATATGTTGGAAATACTAAACCATTGGTAAGATATATATATTTTTTATTTGTATTATTTTTTAAATCTTGGTTATGTATTGTGGGCTCATGTTTTTGTATGGGTGGGATATGTATGTATATATGTGTGTTGTGTGTATGTGTATGCTGGCTGCTGGAACACCTACATTTTCTCTGCTGGGATGAATAAAGTATATCTTATCTTATCAACTCAAATATTTTCAAACTTTTGATTTTATTCAATTTCTAAAAAATTTGAAAAAGACGCAACAAAAGGTCAAAATATTACTTAATAGAGAGCACAACGCAGTATAAATTGTCAATTTGGATAACATATATGAAAGGGAGTGGGAAGAAAAAGAAGAAGTAAGCCTCTCCTCTTAACAAAAACTAATTTCAGGTATATACAAAAAATTTAGTTAAAACTAAAAGCAGTGGTGGTGTGTGCTATATGGGTCCCAGACATTTTCCACATATTCATAACTATTAAGTGGCAATTTAAGCAGCGTAATGAGTATTGCATATTGATAGGGGTAATCTGTACCCGGATCTCATGCATAATTCATGGCGGCGGGGATCATCGCAGGGTCAGGAGACGAAATACAGACTGACGCGATAGCTGCAGATGCGTCAGGCAGGAGGAAGGAAGCGTTTCTGCCTCTCGCTAAACTAGTGCCAGACTTTGCACTGTCATGATGGATACAGTGCGTTCCCAATCACAGACTTTTGCTTTTTACAATATACTGCATGCTGGCCTTTTAATTTATTTGTATACTATACTATATACATGCTGGTTTGCATATAGACATTGGATGTATTTTTGGCATAGACCTACTGCATTTGACACGTAGGCCTATGTATTGGGACATGCAAAATCTGTCATGATGGATACAGACAGTGCGTTCCCAATCACATAGCCTTTTCATTTTTAAACTATACTATATACATGGTGGTTTGCATACTACACAAAGACATTGTTGTATTAGGACTTTTGGCATAGTCAGACCTACTACTGCATTTGACACGTAGGCCAATGTATTGGGACATGCAAAATCTTCAAATAGCATTTTAATTTTTGTACTATACTATACACATGCATGCATGTGTATAGTATACACATGCATGCATTCTACACAAAGACATTGAATAGTATTGAATAGTATATAAAATAGTATGGAAATATGGGTATTGGAACAGGGGGGGGATTGGAACGTATTGTCTCTGTTTCAGAAAAATCTGAGTTTTGCACACGAATAAATAGACTTCATGTATTTAATCACAATATTTGTTTTTGTTGTCGTTTTGATCAAGACATCACTAATTATTTATTTAAGTAGCCTACACTCAGTGATTTTAAGATATAATTTGATATTTTAAGACGATTGGATGCTGCTATATGGAATGCTGCAAAAAACAAGTTACATTGTATTGTTTTATTAGTGCAATGACAATAACATATGTATAGCCTATCTATCTATCTACACTCAACAAAAATATAAACGCAACACTTTTGTTTTTGCTCCCATTTTTCATGAGATGGACTTAAAGATCTAAAATTCATTCCAGATACACAATATTACCATTTCTCTCAAACATTGTTCACAAATCTGTCTAAATGTGTGATAGTGAGCACTTCTGCTTTGCTGAGATAATCCATCCCACCTCACAGGTGTGCCACATCAAGATGCTGATCTGACATCATGATTAGTGCACAGGTGTGCCTTAGACTGTCCACAATAAAAGGCCACCCTGAAATGTGCAGTTTAGTCTCACGGCAAAATGCCACAGATGCCACAAGCATTGAGGGAGCGTGCAATTGGCATGCTGACAGCAGGAATGCCAACCAGATCTGTTGCTCGTGCATTGAATGTTCATTTCTCCACCATAAGCCGTCTCCAAAGGCGTTTCAGAGAATATGGCAGTACATCCAACCGGCCTCACAACCGCAGACCACGTGTAACCACACCAGCCCAGGGCCTCCACATCCAGCAGGTTCACCTCCAAGATCGTCTGAGACCAGCCACTGAGACAGCTGCTGAAACAATTGGTTTGCATAACCAAACAATTTCTGCACAAACTGTCAGGAACCGTCTCAGGGAAGCTAAACTGCATGCTCGTCGTCCTCATCGGGGTCTTGACCTGACTCCAGCTCGTCGCCGTAACAGACTTGAGTGGGCAAATGCTCACATTTGATGGCGTCTGGCACGTTGGAGAGGTGTTCTCTTCACGGATGAATCTCGGTTTACATTGTTCAGGGCAGATGGCAGACAGCGTGTGTCGTCGTGTGGGTGAGCGCTTTGCTGATGTCAATGTTGTGGATCGAGTGGCCCATGGTGGTGGTGGGGTTATGGTATGGGCAGGCATCTGTTATGGACGAAGAACACAGGTGCATTTTATTGATGGCATTTTGAATGCACAGAGATACCGTGATGAGATCCTGAGGCCCATCGTTGTGCCATACATCCATGAACATCACCTCACGTTTCAGCAAGATAATGCACGGCCCCATGTTGCAAGGATCTGTACACAATTCTTGGAAGCTGAAAATGTCCCAGTTCTTGCATGGCCAGCATACTCACCGGACATGTCACCCATTGAGCATGTTTGGGATGTGCTTGACCGGCGTATACGACAGCGTGCACCACTTCCCACTAATATCCAGCAACTTCGCACAGCCATTGAAGAGGAGTGGACCAACATTCCACAGGCCACAATTGACAATCTGATAAACTCTATGCGAAGAAGATGTGTTGCACTGCATGAGGCAAATGGTGGTCACACCAGATACTGACTAGTCCCCAGACCCCCAATAAAGCAAAAAAAATGCACATTTCAGAGTGGCCTTTTATTGTGGACAGTCTAAGGCACACCTGTGCACTAATCATGATGTCAGATCAGCATCTTGATGTGGCACACCTGTGAGGTGGGATGGATTATCTCAGCAAAGCAGAAGTGCTCACTATCACACATTTAGACAGATTTGTGAACAATGTTTGAGAGAAATGGTACAATTGTGTATCTGGAATGAATTTTAGATCTTTAAGTCCATCTCATGAAAAATGGGAGCAAAAACAAAAGTGTTGCGTTTATATTTTTGTTGAGTGTATCTATCTATCTATCTATCTATCTATCTATCTATCTATCTATCTATCTATCTATCTATCTATCTATCCGTTTTGTAAATGTGCACAAAACACGGTGCCACATACAGTGTATCAGCCTCACAAGCACAATTTTTTAAACACAAATTTGGTGTATTTTTGTCAGATCTGTTTAAACACTGTTTGCGTTTAAGCTGAGGAAATTTGTCAAATCAGTTTTAAAATTAAAAATAAACAAGAAAACCTATTTATTCTACATTTTAAAAAAGTCAAATAAGTCTTAAATTTGCCCTATCTTTCAAGTGAGATTTAACGCAGCATTGTTAATGTATTAAATCAAAATGATGAAATGAATGTCACCTTGGAAGTGTGAGCTTTATTTATTTTTTGTGCAGGCCAGTTTTTGGTGTCATGGATGCTGAACATCTGGCAGTGTGTGAGAGAGAGTGTGAGTGTGTGAGATAAAGACAAAGCGAGAGAGAGAAAAAGAGAGGGAGTGTGAGTGTGTGTGTGAGAGACAGAAAGAAAGAGAGAGAGAAAGAGGCACACATGAGTTTGTGTGTGTGTGTGTGTGTATGTGTGTGTGTGCGTGCGCGCCGTGTGAGAGTGTGTGAGAGAGAGTTCATTTCACTGCTACAGGCGGTGGTGTAGTACCTTAACGCCACCGGCAGAGGGCGCCTCAGACCGGGCCTGTGGATGATGGATGACTTTCCTCATCATTAGGGGCCGTGTAGGTTACGGGGCAGAACACAGACAAACCAGTGTCAGTGAGCGTGTTCACAATCACTGGTTATGTTTGTAGGCGGTGTGAAGGCTGAGTGAGGGGGAATAGTAAATCTTTAAAGCTGCAGTGTGTAGATTTTCTTTGGCATTTTTTAAGAACAGACTTGGTAGAAATTTCAAATGGAATATAATATTCATAATGGTAAGGTTTAATTAGTGTATAATCGCTTGAGAATAATGGTGTTTCTTGTATGACCTTAGAATGAACCCTTTGTCTGCATAGGAGTGGGGGCGCTGAGGCCGCCATGTTTCTACAGTAACACAGAACAGACAAACTTGCCTTGCGCGTTTTTATATAACGTGGGTGTCCTGGGGAAATGCACCTGTTGGAAGACCAAGAAGAAGAAGTACAGAATAAATAACTAAATACATCTTCACCTCATCACTTGATATTGTGGAAAGACTTGAGGCAGTGGTGGATGATGCCATCTTTAGTATCTTGTCCTTGAAGGCCACCGTAGCTTCTGTAAATTCTCCCAAAGGGAGGGGTTAGCAAGGGAGCGTTGCAATATAGAAAATTTGCCACTGTCTGGAGGCCAAAGAGGTCAAAATATTCAATATATATGGTTTTACATTGCGAACCTTAGAGGGCCACAAAAGCTGTTTCCATATGGATGCACCAGTATGATGTAATGTTTCGTATATAATGAAACAGAGGCATTTTTCTGCAGAACCTTTTTGTTTATAACCTTAAAATATTTCAATGCAGGACTTATAAGAATCAATGTATTTTGAGAGATGAAACTTGTCCAACAAATATTGCTTACAAGTTAGATTTAAGTGCTTTATAAAGGGTGCATGACTTAGAAAATGGTTAACGTTAACACCATACACTTCTAACTCCTTAGTGTATAGGCTATTATTGTTAATATTCAAACATTATTAGTATTTTGAGGAGCATGCATTTGCTCCTGACATCTGTCATCTATATAAACCCTGTAGATCCGAATTTGTGTAAATATATCAACAGCCACAAGTTCGCGTCTGGGGGAGTATGTAGGTGATGACACTTCATCTCAAAACAGCCATTTTATACTGACTACTTCTATATTAGTCCATCTGTACTTTCCCAATAGCAGATGTTGTGTATATTTTTGACATATTTGATGTTTTTCTGTACTGTAAAAATAAAAAAATAGGAAAATTCAAAGTTTGAAGGCAACAGTCTTCACTAGATTATCGAGTTTTGAGATAACTTATCATTCATATGTAATGAGAATGTCTCTTCCAAATGAAATGTTGTGCTTCTAATACCAACAATTTCATACAATTACACTTGTTCCAACTAATTATCCGTCATACAGACAACAAGCAAAACCAAAATGTTGATTCAAACATTAAACAGTGTTAAAACTGTCTGAAAAACTTTCTGAACTAAAAATAATAAGTTGGCAAAACTTTTACCTTTTGGAAGTGTAGTAACTTATACCGTAACTTAAACCTGCAGTGTGTAGAATTTTGTGTTTTATTTCCTAGCAGATTTTGTAGAAAGTAATTATAATATCCATAAGTACATTTAATTTAGTGCATAATATCTGATTTACTTATTTATTTTTCCTCAGAAAGGGTCTCATATATGTCCATATTTCTGCATATTTTGGACCAAGGCCTAGTGCCGCCATCTTGAAAGTGTCATAGTTGGAATGTCATCAGGTGTATTGTTTAAAATTTAGAATTGTTCTTGTCCTTGAAGGCCACTGTAGCTTCTGTTATTATTCTAAAGGGTTGGGGTTACCCAGGGAGCGTTGCATTCTAGAACTTTGTAGAACTTTCTTGATGATGTCATATTACACACTGCACCTTTAAAGTTACATCACATATGAATGTTGGGTTATCTCAAAAGAAGATAATGAGTTGGCTCAAATGTCTGCAGTTTTCCTTCAAATTTAAGAGTTTCTTTGGCCTCAAACATCAACAACCTAGCAAAGACAGTTAACTTGAAGATATGAGTTTTCATAACTTTTACATTTTTTACTCGAAAGCCTGGTCATATGTATTTTAATGATTTTTCTGTGACAGGGATTCGGTCAGACCTTCAGAAACACAGTTGAGCTTTTACATTATGCTTGTAAAAAAAATAAAAATACAAATTTAAGCATTTCCTTATTGCGTAGAAATGTCAAGAGATATGCACAAATGCTTTCAATAAAAAATATTTGAAACTGAAACACTGTTGGGAGCCTATGACAGCTGTGAAAGTATCAGGATGGGGCCTTGAATGTGGGGCATTGTTCACCACATCGTTTATCTTCTTTTCAGCGTGCTGGCCTGGCCCGCGGCTGAGGAGGAGTTTGAGTTTAGCAGGAAAACGTGAGGACGACCCGGGACAAACGGCTTCATAACAGACTCCAAACAGACCGAGACTGAGTATCTGTGGCAAAGAGGAGATGAAATCCAAAAGGAAAATGTAAGTTTGTTCAAAAATATGTTTTTGTTTACTGTGTTTATAGCCAAAAGTGTGTGAGTTTTGAGTTGATTTGATGCAATAATTTAGCATTAAGACAAAGTTAATATCATAGATTGAATATAAAATGTTATTAAAGGTCATAATACATTATAATGTAGCTATAAGCACATATAAGATTGATCAATGTACAGTTTTCGTCAGCAATTATAACGTCAATATGTCATTACAACTGTGTAACTTATCATTGGAGTGTATATTAGCCTTCAGCCATGTCCAGTGGAACAAATATGAATTATGTTTTATTGAAGTGAAAGTAGCAAAACTACAGTGTTGAAATATTCTGTTTAAAGTTAAAGTCATTCAAACTACAAATTACAATATTTGCCTCCTAAATATAGTGCAGTAGAAGTATTAAGTAGCAAAGTGGGAAGAACAAGTGCCTCAAAGTTATACTGAAGAACTGTAGTTGAGTAAATGTACTTAGTTACTCATAGATAAATCCTTGGGTCACCACAGGGGGAGTTGAGAGTTGTCGACACATGCATTAACAACAACATTGTATATTATTCAGATGGTTATATTATTTATCGAATATTTATATGTGAAATAAGCTCAACAAAATCACAGACCTGAATGTATTATGTGGAAAACTAGCAAAAATTTGACAATATTTTTTAAATTGTAATTACAAGTAGGCCTATATTTGTATGTTTGTTTGTTTATTTGCTTTGCTGCTTATGGTCTCCATGGAGAATCAAGTCATTACCTCTGTTGATTCAACTGTCAACCATCTTTAGATTAATTCGGAGCTACAAATCACATGTTGTGGACACGTGGATCCTACAGCTAATAGACAAGAGAGGTTTGCAGTATACGTTGCATTTGTTAGCAGGCCTGCAGACTGACTGAGTGTGTGTGTGTGTGTCTGTGTGTGTGTGTGTGTGTGTGTGTATGTGTAGTGTGTGTGTTTGCGTCTGTGTGCCTGTTCGTATGTCTAGTATGTGTGTGTGTGTGTGTGTGTGTGTGTGTGTGTGTGTGTGTGTGTGTGTGTGTGTGTGTGTGTGTGTGTGTGTGTGTGTATGCGTATGCGTATGTCCATCATAGAACAGACAGGCAGTTTGAAGAGTGTGGAGTTCGCCATGGTGATGTAGATTGGCATGTAAAGTGCAGCTCAGGGGTGTTGTCAGAATCTGAATTATAACTACAGGTGTGTGTGTGTGTGTGTGTGTGTATATATATGTCTAGTCTGTGTGTGTGTGCGTGTGTGTGTGTGTGTGTGTGCGCGCGTGTGTCCATCAAAGAACAGACAGGCAGCTTGTCAAGAAAGTGAATTTATATTTTTACCATCTCTGTCTCTAGCTCTCTACACACTGACTGATCACATCGGTCCATCTGCGTTTGCCCCTCAAGCCTTTTCCATTTCTTATTCTACTACTTATTTTCTGGCGCATACATCACTTCACGATTTAGACCTTAGCATATATAGGCTAATGGCTAAATCTTGAACCCATTTCTGGTTTTCTTCGTATTTATAAGGAAGTTTTTATAGCACTTTAAGGCGATAAGAGAGATGTATGCCTGTTAAGTTTATGTATCTTTATTGCTGTAGTAATTGGGCAGGACAAAATATTAGAAACAACTCTCAGTATAGAAGAGCAGTGCCATTTAAATTCTGGTGCTTTAAAGGAATACTTCACCCATACGGATCCGGCGTTCTATCATTATAACCCTAAATTTTTACTAGTGTGATGATGTCACACTGTAGTAAAATGTAGGGTTAGACAGTGAGAAACACTCTTTCTGCCTTTTCTCAGGCTAGGATGAACCGATTTCTAAAACGTTTGCACATTTAGGATCTCAGAGTTCAATACACTTTCATATTCCCACCGGTGAAATAGGTCTTTAAGTCACATATCATGGCCTTCATAAGCTTATGGAGGCTGAAAGCTGCCGAAAATATGCAACAATACCAAAATCCGGCCCTTTCCCATTGACTAAAAAACCCGTGTTAACCCACGTTGATCTGGCTTTTATGTGCGATGGGAGGGGTTACTCGCTGCATTTAGAGCCAGATCAGTTGACAGCGCAGTAGAAGTGACATTTTCAACCATTTACTACAGCAAACAACTGCATGGTTGCACTGGTAAAATGGTAAATGGAATTGACTTATATAGCGCTTTTCAGCCGATTTTCTCAGCCCCAAAGCGCTTTACGTTTCTTACCACATTCACCCATTCACACACTCATACACCGATGGCAGTACTGCACAATAGCGTGTGCACCTAATAAACTGGCAACTTACTGCACATTTATACGTTTTGATCTTTTAAAACTAAAGATAGTGACCAGCTTTCTCACACGAAAAGCTAAATTGTTGTTGGTCCACACATGGGGCTTTTTTATAGATTTGGTGACTGTAAATTTAAAACCCAATCTATGCCTCAAAGATCAAAGGTGCAAAATTAGCATTCATTAACGATACTATAGTTAAATATGTCCTCATAGCAACCATTTCTGATTTTCTTTGCATATGGAACTTGTTATAGCACTAAAAAGGCGACCAGATAAATATATGCTGCGGAAAATGTCCAATAACTGACATTTTCAAAAACTTCATGGCTATGGCATTGGACTATTGCATTTTTTAATCCCGATAAAGGGTTGATAAAGGGAGTTTTTTCACAGCCGAGCTAAGGGTCTAAGGGCAGAGGGTGTCATACTGTATGGAATGTGAAGCCCACTGAGGCAAATGTCCATTTGTGATATTGGGCTAAAAAATAAATAAAACTGATTGGATTTGATTTGATTTGACTACAAAGTAGACTATTTAAATAAACTGGCAACTAACTGCACGTGTACATTTTCATTGCACTGTATAGACATTTTGATCTTTTAAAACTAAATATAGTCACCAGCTTTCTCATACCATGAATTCAAATAGTTATATAATAGGCCTAATTTATTTTTGGTCCACACATGGGACTATATTATAGATTTGGTGACTGTACATTAAAAATCCTCCATACACGGTTGGGAGATCAAAGGTGCGTCATTAGCATTAATGAACGCCACGAGGTTAAATATTACCTCACTGCCTCTCAGAACCAATCAGAGCGATCGAGCCAAACATGAAGATAAGATCAAAGTGCCGCCAATCGATATACAGCGGACTGACAGTTAACCAAACCAGGCCTCAAATTCTGCATTTAAAAAGGTATATATAATTTTGTAGGCTTTACACGCCTATATAATGGACGCTGCTGCTACGCTGACCACTGTGTGTCTGTCTCTCTTCTTTGGTGCTTTAGAATGACTCCATTGGATCACTCATTTAAATTAGAAAGAAGAAAAAAAATCTCATTACATAAACAAGACGTAATGCTCTTGGTATGCGTGTGTGTGTGTGTGTGTGTGTGTGTGTGTGTGTGTGTGTGTGTGTGTGTGTGTAAAAAAAGAGTAATTTATAGCGTCTCTGGCATCGCTCCTAAATGGGATGTTTGAATTTATTATTACAGCGCTGGACAAGTTCCCGGGTCTGTTCGAACAACATGCAGATGGAGCTGCGTGCGCGTGTAATTCCTTACTGCATGGCCAAATAAATGCAGCTTGGAATGCGTCAGAATAGTAGGCTACGTCAAATAGGCCTACTACTAGTAGTACATTTTGGGGTGATTTTAATTCATGCCATTGTTAGTAGGTGGGGGGGCGTCTTTTTAAGATGTCATTTTCTTTATCTAAATCTACTTAAACTCACTGTTATACAAAACATTTTAGATTCTCGTCTTGAAATACATAATGTTTTGGGATATTCCTTGCTGCTCTAATTCCCATAAAAATGTATTTGTAAATGTAAATGTAATTCTCCATGAAAAAAAAAGCATTTAAAATGAAGAATTATGTCATCTTTATTGCAGGGGCTATTACCACATATGAAACTGTGCTTGCGTGATCAGCAGAAAGGTATTCTTTTAACACACACACACAGGCTACACATCAACACCCACACACACATCTACACACACGTTGACATTGTGTGCACAAATGCTATGCAGGGCGGTGTGTGTGTGAGCGGTAGAAAAAAGAAAGACTGTCCGTCCACTCCACTACTCTGCAACACCGCCCCACTGCCATGCAAAGCCACCACTACCATCACCACAGCAACAGCAGCTAATGCGAGAGCGAGACACGGTTGTTTTAAATATATTTTTTTAAGGCCTATCTGCTATCTCTATCTCTAACTAAAAGGGATTATTCAAGAAAGAAAGAAGCAGGTGAGAGCTGGTTGCATTTGTTTGTCGCGAGGGTATGAATGTGGGTTGTGTTTGAAGGTAAGGCAGGCTGCAGACCGCGTTATGTGTCTTTATGATTTACGAGCCTGACTCCAGTCGCGGTTCAAACAGAGTTCATAAAGCTGCATGCCTCCAGACTTCTATTCTCTCTCTCTCTGTCTCTCTATCTCTCTCTGGCGAACTGTTTATCGCGTCGTCTTCTTCGTGCCCTTAAAAAAAAGCTGCATTCTTTTATATATT
Source organism: Hyperoplus immaculatus (assembly GCA_949357725.1). Classification (NCBI taxonomy): domain Eukaryota; kingdom Metazoa; phylum Chordata; class Actinopteri; order Uranoscopiformes; family Ammodytidae; genus Hyperoplus; species Hyperoplus immaculatus. The sequence continues at coordinate 24,864,670 of OX442366.1, read as the reverse complement.
TTTTTATTCTTTGTTGGAATTGAATTTAAGAGATATTTTTAGTAGAAATAGTCTATTCTTATGTGCGTTTCCGTTCGGGGGCAGATTGGCAGATAGACAGACACGCAGCGCGCACAAAGGGCTCGTGTGTGTTATTTTGTGTTTTGATGGATGGGGTTTTTAGTAGATTGTGATATAATGTGGTATATTTAATTTGTCTCCCTGAAAATGTGAGACAGGGGCCATCCATTCAGCGAATACAGGGCTGCTATTTATTATTAACAGACAGTCAAGGGCTTAATGTCATTTCAGGAAACACACATGGTTGATTAAAAATAATTAAACAATTCATATTTATATTAAATGCATTTCCCTATTATGGGCCTATTTATGTGATGTTTGAATGTCTGTTTAGACGAATAAGGCCTATTGTTTGCAATTTGTTCTTGTCTTTAGGCTATTGCTAGTGTTTCATTTATCCTTTTTAAGACAAACAAAAGTCCTTCGAAATAAACTCGTTTCATAAACTAAATTCATTATACGACATTTGTTTTATACTGTAGGCTATAAAAGACTGAGGCGTTATCGCAACAGAAAAAAATATTCTATTTGTAGGACAATGATGTACTTAGTGATTGTTAGGGCTCAACAAATAACTATTCTTTTTCTGTCCAGATTCTACAATTTGATCTGCAAATTCTGTGAACTCGTTTCATTGAATTCATTATATAAAAATGTGAAACAATACAATGGAGTAAATTAAAAAGATCATTAGTAGGCCTAGTATAGTACAATGAGGCCGGCACTGACTGTTAAGGCCTAAACAGAGTAATTGCATTTCTATACAGATTCTACAAGATTACCTACAAATTCTGTGTTTTTCAAGAGGGTATATTTCCTACGAATTCCTAATTTTACGTCAATCATGGTCTGTAATGGATGTTAGGGCTAAACAAATCCTAGTGTTGTTCTAGTGTGATTATCTATTATCTATTTAGTCTGTAATGGATGTTAGGGCTAAACAAATAGAATGATCACATTACATTTTTTTGTCCAGATGTACAAGAGTATCCACAAATCCTATAGGCCTGGCCTAGTGTTTTTCTAGTGTGCTTATCTCCTCCAAACTCTTAATTTCCCGCTGCCTCTCGCCTCTCAAGAGTAGAAGAGGGTTTTTTTTCTATTCATGTCAGCGCACTATTGAGTTGATAAGATGGATCGTGTCGTCTCCTCCCTAATTTTTTTTTTCTCCTCTCAGGCCAGAATTTGAAGCCGAGGCTGCTGCAGGGCTTGTGTTGAAACCCTGCCATGTGACATTTGGCCCCTTGTCGGTCGGTTTCACGTTTAAATGGAAATGCAACAGAAATCAAGAAATCACCACCATCGGGAGGAATTCTTCTTGGATGATGATGATGGTGGTGATGATGATGTCATTGCTGCTGGGTTCGGCTGCACACGACGTCACCAAACAGAACGTGGAATGGTGGAGACGTTCGATAGAGCACTACTAGTTCCCGGGAGACGTTCCAACTCAAAACAACAACAACAACAACAACAACATCAAAGAAGCCTAAAGTTTCCTATGAGTAAAAATATCTTCCCCTGGATGAAAGATTCCAGACACGCAGACAAGCAGAAACACGGCAGCACGAGACGCGAAGGTTTGTATGACGTAACAAAGAACGAATGAGGCCTTTTTTTCAATTTTCTTTCAACTGAAGAAAATGAACTCCTATTTTCTCGTTTTTAGGTTCAAAAGGTCAAAAAAGCAATTAATCAAGCGACAGACTGGCCGCAGTAGAGAGACGTTGATGGTGATGTAGCCTACACACCTTGGCTCAGATTTTAGGAAGTCATTTGAAGGGATAAACAATTAGATTAATATAGTTAAAGCACAGAAAACTATACAAAAACAATTAGGCCTAAATAATGATACAATTAGAAATGTTTATAAAAAAAAGCAAAAAAACACCTTAATGAATTTTTCCCTATAATTAATCTTTTATAAAACCTTATCATTTGTCCCAGTTGAGGCCTTTACACATTGCACATCATTCACCCTTGAGCCTTTTGAGTCTTGATTTTGATAAGGAAAAACACGAACCTTTAAAATTCACTGTAACATTCTACTTTTAAAACGGTGAAAAGCTATTGTACAGCTAATCTTAAAAAGGTGTATGGCTATAAACCATGTTCTGAAATATCTCAAGACCTGAATCCACTCACTAAATCTCATAGCCTAAACCCAAAAGTGTAACACCACCACCTAACATACTTAAAAAAACAACTTTGTCTATGTTGTGAAGTTGGTTTTTGTTTTCTGCATCTTTTGATCTAACTTTTATTTATTTAACCTTCTCTTATAAAGGTTAGGCTGTTAGGTTGACTGAACACAGCTGCTCTTTCACAACAACACTGTTAACAGTTGAGTCTAATCACGTGAACAACACGAAGAGTCAATTAATTAAGTATTAAGTATGCTCATTAAACTTGGTGCATACTCAGTGATCACGAGCCTCCTTTGATTAACTTATTTGTATATTTTTCAGTATGGCTGTTCATATAAACAGATATTATTGTTGTTCTGTTTTACCTGTCCATTGATTTCAATGTGCTCTAATTGTTTTAACGTATGGCTTCGCTGTGACGTTATTGTTTACTGCAGTGTTAAGTGCGAGCATTGTTTAATAGCCTATAGGCCTATGTATATTTTTTAATTAAAATATGGGCCACACAGGGAGAGCAGCTGCCAATGCAAAGACTAATGGGGATCCCGATAAACAATAAATAATAAACAATAAAAGCAGAGCAGACGGGCAGAGACGATGACTGAGAATGAGCTCCATATCATACATAAAAAGCAGTAAAAATATATTAAAACTAGTGATAACAACATTTTCTCTCATTTTCTCAATATTATTAATTCTGTGACCAATAAGAAGCAAACCTCAAATTCTGACTATTTAAAAAAAAAACGTTTTTGTTGTCAAGTCTTAATGTGTTATATCTGCTTAACATAATGCACTAAATATTGTTGTTTTAAACCGTTTCAATGTATTGTTTTATGTCTGGTTTAGGTGAGCCAAATTTCCACCATTGACAATAACGATGTATTCCATTCTATACCATTCGCTTCCATTCCATCCTATGCCATTCCATCCTATACCATTCCATTCTATACCATTCTATTCCATTCTACAGACTGCACCCTCAACGACGAGAAGTGTCCATTAAGCGCGTGCCCGAGCCCGGCGGTCTCCAGCAAGCGCACGCGCACCGCGTATACGAGCGCGCAACTGGTGGAGCTGGAGAAGGAGTTCCACTTCAGCCGTTACCTGTGCCGGCCGCGGCGCGTGGAGATGGCCGGCCTGCTCTGCCTCGAGGAGCGGCAGATCAAGATTTGGTTCCAGAATCGCAGAATGAAACAGAAGAAAGACGAGAGATTGTTGCAGCAAGGCCAAAATACAACCACTAATAATAATAACACTACCACTACAATGTCAGCATCGCCCCAGTCTTCCTCCCCCCACTCCGCCCAGGGCAGCCCCACTCTGTCTCTATCCAGCCTGGGTTATGTGCATTTGGGAGGGGGTGACTACCAACCAGACTCCCCTACGTTCAAGTCCCAACAAACCCAGCCAGGAGCGGTGCTATACCAGGCTGAATACTCCAACAAATACGCTGCTCCTCAAGGCGGCTCCTTCACGCAGTTTAACCCACAGTATGACGACGACAGAAACTCACACACAACAACGACATCTGACCCACATGTAGTGGATGTGAACGGGTCGTATTTCACCCAGAGCTGCGCGCAGGACAGAATCATGCAAGCGCCAAAACTGACTCATTTGTAACTCGACGAGAACGGAATTGATCGACTCTGTCTCACACAAAAAACTTTAATTTATACAAGAAGACATAACTGATATTTGTGAATGCATGTTGTGTGATAATTGGACTAATTGCTCTAAATATTAGTTTCAAGTGAAGTATTATTCATTTGTTTTTATATTGTGCTTTTTATAGCCTATCCATTGTTGGGTTAACTTTTACGCACGGGGCCTCTTTCATCCATTCATTGGTTTCAAAGACATTAAGGACAAACTGTAATCCAGCCCTGTGTTTGTTAAATTAAAATGTTGTTTCAGTTTACATAAATAAACGCAATTTGTTGGGATTTCCCAGAGTAAATACTCCTCTAAAAGCAAAAGGATTGCAATTCAGCCAAAACAATTAAAGGAGTAAAAAAAAAAAAAGGCGATTTTTTTTTTGTTAAATCATAATTAGCACTTGAGGTCTTTAACTTTACATTACCCCTTAGTTAATCACGAATGAGTATGAGCGTAAAAGGGTTTTTTGGGAAGATATTACGTGATAGTCTTGGTGTCGTTAACGCTCCAGCACTAGACGAAATAAGCCAGAGAAAAGGGGGCCAATATGGTTCTTAAATGTGTCTTTGTTCTCTTATGGGCACAGTGGGCCACACAAGCCGTCAATCTTTAACAAGAGCGCATGATGGATCACTGAATTCCCTGCGCTGCCTCTCAGCCACAGTCTGTGCAGGATTTCACCGTGTGCAAAGAAACGTTTTGGTCAGAAGCCAAGAACACCTTTTGACCAAATGTCTAAGCCTATTTAGATACATTTAAAAGCGAGTTTGCAATGTAATTTCATCCTCAAATTTGTTTTACAATGAGAATGGAGCGAAATTAGTGTAGGAATACAATGGAAAAAATAATGTCACTGCTAAAACTGCATATAGGCCAAAAGAGGGTCAAAACAATTGAGTGGTTGAAATAATAATAATAATCAAACCAAATCAGTTTTTATTTATATTATTATAGCCCAATATCACAAATAGCCATTTTGCCTCAGTGGGCTTTACAGTCCGTAGTCTTACACAATATGACTGACACCCTCTGACCTAAGACTCTATAAGCTCGACTGAGGAAAAACTCCCATAAATCAAAAACCCTATACTGTAACAGTCTATGGTGTAGCCTTTGACATCTGAAGTAGGCCTATATAGTCCTTATACATGACATGTTTTTTCTATTCTTTGGGAGGTCATAAAATAGATAATATGACATCCATATAATTATCAGGCCTACTAGTAGGCTATAATTATCACTATTTACTACTGGACTATTAGTGTTGTTAAAATACCATCATTATGTTACAAATGTATTTTTAAACGTGTCAGTAATTTGTAATTTTCTCGCGTCTCCAACACTGTAGCCAGAAAACAGTGTGTCCTGATGTTTGCGTTCTTATCAGATGGATGGGGCGAGTTTGATTGAAGCATTTGTCATGTAAATGCGAAGCCGTGTGATGGACGAGCCGGCAGACTTGACAGAGTGCTGTAGGTCCATCGCCATTGGCCCTCTGACGGGTCACGTGCTTGTGTCAGGAAGGTGATATGAGGGTGGAAGGCAGTTTCACAGCTTTGACATACTACCTAGAAGGGTTAGGGGGCTAAAGGGAGCAAGCGATTAATGACTGGCGCTCGCTCTTGATCACTTATTTTTTTCTGAACAAACAATAGGCCCCTACAACTCGAGCAATGAACTCCTACTTAGATTACCCAGTTTGTAGTAGGGGCGCAAACATCTTCAGTGCCAAGGCCGCTGGATACCACAATCTAAACCATGGATATATGCCCGGTTCCAACTCATGCGCAACAAGTGATAGTTACGCACCGGATGGGCGGCTAGTGGCTCCAACATCTGCCCCACAACAAAGCGCGAACGTCCCGATACATCACCACCAGACCCACGTCAACTTGGATCTTCAGTTCGCAGCAGCAACGCAGGGAAACCCCGTGTATCATGGGGCAACTTTGGACTACGGACATCCACACCACCACCATCAACAGTACGGCCTCGCGCCAGAGCAGGACCGGGGCGGCAGTTACCTCCACGCGCAGGTTTCACCCCTCGGAACCAATATGGCGCCTTACACTGGGGACAGTTGTGTGGTTGTTGGGTCTGCTGGTGGTGGTGGAGGAGTATCAGCGAGTAGCCAGTATTTACAGTTTGCTAACGGCGAGCAGAGGTTGCAAGAATACCCAGAGAGTTCAGTTTACACAAGGTTACCGGCCCATAGCAACAAGGAGAGGGACTTGGAACATGTTGAAGACACGTCCAAGACATTCGACTGGATGAAAGTGAAGAGGAATCCACCAAAGACAGGTCTGTACATCCAGAACATACTCAAGAAAAAGCAATTTAGATAAGACGAGACTTCTGAAGGTATAAGGCCTGTACTAATGACTTTGGCTACAGTGCGTAAAACACAATTCAGTTAATGTAGTGACGCCTAGTTGTTTTAAATTGCAGGCCTTGTTTGGTGGCCCCCTTTCTATGTTCTATGGCAACGATAAAGTCACCTGTTCACACATATTATACTGATTGTATGAACAAACAAAACTCAATAAAATATGCAATTAAAAAAATAACTTTGTAGGCTATTTGGCGACTAATGTTTGACATTTCTTTCCAATTCATTGTCACACTATTCCTTCACATCTAAACTAAAAGCCATGTTCTAGTTCCATGACTTTCACGTTCTCTCACGTGATCCATACATTTTTCTTACGTCACTCATTCATTCATCAATTTCTCTACACAGCCGTCTTGTCGGAGTTTGGGATACCGGGTCAACACAACGTCATCCGAACCAACTTCACCACCAAACAACTGACAGAGCTCGAGAAAGAGTTCCACTTCAACAAGTACCTGACGCGCGCACGGAGGGTGGAGGTCGCGGCCAGTCTCGAGCTCAACGAGACGCAGGTGAAAATCTGGTTCCAGAACCGAAGGATGAAGCAGAAAAAACGCGAGAAATCATCCGGATGTGTTTTGGTCAAAGCAGCACCGGCGGCAGCAACTGTGGGGAAAATATCGGGCCTAGAGACCTCTCCTAATTCTAAAGGGAAAGACTGTGACTTATGATGATACTTTTTAATATAGCCTATCTATCTATTTGACTGTGGGGTCGGCCTAGCAGTTCGATTTCAACTTATCCATTCCAGAAAAACTGTGAAAAATGCATCACGTGGACTACATTTTACATGGTATGTCTGTCAATGCTTATGTGCAGGTAGTGCATTGATTTGTGAACTTAAAGCCTCTGGAAGCCTGGTCTTTAAATAGTAAAAATAAATGTATGATAACAAAGTTGGCTGTCTCAATAAGCTTTGATATTATGTTTATGAACATTATACATCTTAAAACATTCTTATTGTGTATAAGAAGCATAGCCTGCCTCATCTAAACCAAACTTCTGTTAAGTTATTTAACTTTATTTTGGATTGATAAATATGCTCTAACTCTTTCCAGATGCTTTACTATCACCGTCATGCAACTAGCTCCCCAAATGACATAGTTAGAAGGATTTTGTGGATTTGGGTTTGCAGGGGCTTTAAGAAAAAGTATTCAACATCCATTCATGTATTTGAAACCTTCCTATTATGAGCCCCATGCTTTGTTCTGTGTTGGAGCACTGAAGTACTCCGTGTCACTGTGTTTTTGCACTATTTATTTACAGGGTATTTTCAAACAGCAGTTGAGATGATTTTTATCTTATTATTAAAAATGAATAACTGCTGAATGCTGGTTATTATAGGCTGTAACAAATGCCGTTTAATCTCTCTTGAATCCAATCAAACTTTTACTTTTGATACAGAACTTTCAACGTCTTTTACCCGCTGTTTTTGAAAGAAATATATGTAAATAATAAATTGTCTTTTAAAATATGAATATTTTTTTGAAGTGCGGTACAAATTCTTTACTTCCTTTTAATGGTCTCACCAAAGTCCCCTCGCATAATGTGACATGAGGAATCTTTCACAACACACGGGGTGGTTCCTATAGTGACCTTTTCACCTCCCAAATACCTCCAGGGGCTCTAAACATGACAACAAACTGCAGGGGCCCGGTCTCGCCCTTGATTTGTTACCCAAATTCTGCTGTCGACGCAGCTGACACAGGTTGCAATGACATCCACTCGCATTTTACATATTTCCAGTGAAATCCATGACATTAAATAAAATGTTCCTAGTGTTCAAATGTCTACTAAAAAACTGAGCAATAAGTTAACACAATATCAAAGTTGAGGTAGACATATCGCAAAGACTGCTTGAACTGTATTAAACAGTAGCACATTCCATCCATGTGCCATTCATTTAGGATCTGCATGCATTTGGCCAGTCAGATGTAGCCTATCAGAACATGTTGTAAAGAGTGGCATGAAGATGTTTTGCTTTAAAAGGTGGAGTCAGTGATTCTGGAGAACGCTTGCTGTCAAGATAAGTGAATATCTCCTCACAATCAGC
>OX442366.1:24818856-24853856 GCA_949357725.1 Hyperoplus immaculatus | reverse complement strand
TCTTTTACAAGTCTATTGCCAGGCTCACTTCCTTGGTTTTTCTACCAGTTCCCTCTGTCGCATGTCACTCTGCAGGGTCCCCCCGCTTCAAAGGCAAACTAGATACAGTTATTCATAGGGTTAACGGGGGGTTGCTCATCTGAAGAGATAGGCCTACAGCGAAAAGAGAAAGAGTCATTTTTATTGGTAGATTATCAAACACAGCTATTTAGGTTAACACTGTTTTATCTGTACAGACAAGACGAGAACGCTGACAAGACGTAGAGATAAATGGAGAGATTAAGGAGCGTCTGGTGAAGTGAATGAGACATTTAGACTAAACAAAGCGATATTGACGATATTCTGAAATATTTATAGGATAAAAATATAGCAGACATAGAACAAAAACTTCATATTTCCATCATGTACATGGGGTTTTATTAGGGTCAAGGGAAATGCCGGAAAGTAAGAAATTGTGCTGCAATGAACTGATATTTTTTTATAGATTTATCATATGGTTTGTGGAACACCAGAAAAGAGTGAAAAATTATAGTCACAATTTAGAGCCCTAAGGTGAAAATTTCACATTATATAATAATGGCTGTTGAACATGGTTTTATAGGAGAAATATACACACGCCAACAGACACGGTTTAGTCAAATAAACACCTGAATGTACATTTATACTACTATGAAAGAAGGCATAATGGAAGCAAAATAGAAGATAAAAATAAAAAATTGCCTGCATTTTCTCACCTTAAACAATTCTTCTAAGCACTTGTTAAGGTGACAGGAGTGTAGGAAATTCAAAGAAACGGTGAAAAATAACCAATATTGATTTAACTTCAACTATTTCTCCACTGTTATTGTTCCTTAAAGCCTCGACTACTGAAAGATGCTGCCTATAGTTATGAATTTATTTTTTTATTTTATTGATTTATTTTTAGGGGCATTGCACACTAATAAACAGTCAGACAGTAGGTGAGCCAGAGTTAGCGTGAGAGACTAGTTTGCATCCATTATTCCCTGCCAGATATAAAAAAAAGGCAACATAAAAATGACAGAAATAAAATGCATGTACAACAACAATACTCTCTCCTCTTCCTTTGTTATGGCCCTACACTGAAAAACCCTTTTTATCCCAGACTGGGAGAATATTCTTGACAACCATCCCCCCATCCCCCCCCATCCTAAAGTCAGGCTCGATTGGACCTGAAGACCCCAATGCGACTGCATCCTCTCCCCGCCTGCATCAGCATAGTAACTGGGAGAGACAAGTGACTTGGCCAGGGTTAACATCTTAATACTCCCTGGAATTGCCTCTAGGTTGCAGTGTGTGTGTGTGTGTGTGTGTGTGTGTGTGTGTGTGTGTGTGTGTGTGTGTGTCTCTCTCTCTCTCGCTCTCTATCCTGTGTGTGTGTGTCTCTCTCTCTATCCTGTGTGTGTGTGTGTGTGTGTGTGTGTGTGTGTGTGTGTGTGTGTGTGTGTGTGTGTCTCTCTCTCTCTCTCTAGGATCCAAATGGCTTCCCCCCCTCCTAATAGTTTTCCTCCTGTCAGACCGCCACGACTATATGCCCTAAGAAAAACAAGACTGGCTGAGAGGCGGCGTAACCAAGCAGCACAATGAAATAATGAGGGGTGGTGAGGAAAGGATAGAATGGAATAGAGCGGCCATGGAAAAGATTTGTTGGAAAAATACAGTATAGGATGCAACGTTGATTTTTGCACCTGTCTGGAAACTTGTGTGTGTGTATGTGTGTGTGAGTGAGTGAGTGAGTGAGTGAGTGAGTGAGTGAGTGAGTGAGTGAGTGAGTGAGTGAGTGAGCATTAGGGCTGCAAATATATATATAAAAAAAATGTATGTTGTTAACACGATATCAAAGTTGAGGTAGACATATCGGAAAGACTGCTTGAACTGTATTAAACAGTAGCCTATTCCATGTGCCATTCACGATTGCATGTACTGTTTTTGGCCAGTCAGATGTAGCCTACCAAAAAAATTTGTAAAGGGTGGAATAATGTAAATGTTTTGCTTGAAGGTGGAGTCAGTGATTCTGCAGAACGCTTGCTGTCAAAATAAGTTTTTTGTAAAAATCTGAGAATATCTCCTCATGATCCGCTACCTGTCTTTACTGTGTGTGCGCTGAAAAATACCTAGGCTCTGTACATAAGCATGTTGGCAGCTACGGTGGTTATTTAGAATACCCTTTGTCAACAAACCCGTTTACAGAGCCTAGGCTTTTTTTCAGCTCACACACAGTACGGACAGGTAGGTGATTGTGGGGAGATATTCACTGATTTTGACAACAATTGAATTGAACAACCACTATTTTTTCTAATATTAAAAACCATACCCTTGGCCTTCCTGACATAAGTGGCATACTCTGTTTTTTTTTTTACCTGTTGTGCTATTGACGTTGTAATCCCCTGCCATTTTCTTTGTGTAGTTTGTGTCAAGGTCTATTGTCTGTATATGTCTTTGTCTTATTTGTAGAAAAACAGAAAATAAAATTAACCAAATATATAAATTAAACTGCCTTCTTCATTATTGAGCCCAGGAGGGTGTGTGTGTGTGTGTGTGTGTGTGTGTGTGTGTGTGTGGAAAACAGAGCTCAATCAGTGTCGCGTCACATGGTTCAAAGCGGCCCAATTCGATGCTGCCAGGAGGTTGAGAAATGCAAGGTGACAGTTCATTTTACCAGTGACAGTGTGTCGGTCTCGCTTGCTGCTTCCCCAGTCAATTCCCCACCGAGCACTGAAGGTTGAGCGTTCTTGGAGACAGAGAGACAGCAGCTCCACACACACACACACACACACACACACACACACACACACACACACACACACACACACACACACACACACACACACACACACACAGTCTCTCTCATCGACCCTCCTCTGCTTTGTATTCCAATTAACTGGACAGAGGGAGAGGCGGCAGTGTGCAGGCAGACACATTCTCCTGGCGTCTTTTCCAGTCTCTCAATTTCCACTCCTGTCGATACTGCTGTGTGTAGGGCTGGGTGCTACTATCCAGCTTTTGATTTTCGGATCTCACACTTCTTCCCACTCCTTCTCGAAACACGTTGTTACAATTATCAAGTGTAATAATTTATGTATCTCATTATGCTTTATATTTTGTGTATTGTCATTATTTTCTGTATGATAATTTCTGTTTTATTTTACAAGTCCGAAATAAACTTCAATAAAATCAAATCAAATCTTATCCCTGTAAAGTTAAACCTTCTCTTAATTCTACCCCGGTACGGTACATGGTATAACGTATAGCTACATCAACTGTAGCCTATTTGTTGTAGTTTGTCGCCTAATGCTACATTTGACAAGATTACCTTGAACTAATCACAATGAATTTACCTTTGCGAAATACTCATTTTTTTCCCATCGTTAACAGGAGTTTTGTCATCACCTTTAAAGCATCTTCAAACACAGGACATATACACACAATCTTAAAGCATTTATAATAACCATGCACCACACATAACACAGCAGATTTTTGCATGGCACTAATTATAATGCTATTTTTTTAATACCTAGGATACGATATAACCATATTACTTACAGCCCAACCCTAGTGCTATGCTTACCTTTTCCATTCTCTCTCTTCTGTCCTATGCCCTGTGACAAGGACCAGTTGTACCAGGGGGATAATTCATAGATTCTTCTCTAACAACGGCCTCTAGGGACAGTGTCTTGGTAATGAAAGATAGGTCCCTCTCATACGTTCATACATCACACGTAATAGGATATGTGTGATCACTCAGTCGAATCTGTAACCGCTATCCTTAACAGACACCTCAAATAATGCTAAATTAATGTTTTGAAATAGCTCATATATTCCTAACATAATACAATTTGAATGATTTTATATATTGGGTGGCGGTGCTCACAGCAGGCAGGGAGGGCCATGCATTGATTTGAGTACAAGGTGAGGTAGTATAGGCCTCCGAGTCAGTCAATACGTGGAGGGTTGAAGGTTGTAGATTTAGCGCAACAACACGTTTGTTCTTTCTGTCTTTTGTGTCCTCAATCTATCATCACTTTTTAACTCAACGCAACCAGAGCTGCTGCTGCCCACACACACGCGCACACCTAGACACACACACACACACACACACACACACACACACACACGTTTGAGCAATGGGTGGGTTGGGAATACAATGATTCTGAGGCAATCCGAAGAGTAAACTACCTCTTTTTATCTCCTCCAGCAACACAAACATTGACACCAAACCCCTTTAGAATCAGGCCACATCAAGGCTTTGAATATGCTTTGACATGTTGGTACCAAGGCTTCGTTTGAAACCACTGACTAGAAATGTTTGCTATTGGGTAAAAAAGGTGACACCTATTCTTATATAGGGATTTACGTCAAAGAAATGTCAAAGCAAATGTCTGCAACCGCTGTGATTTATATAGGAACAGTTCAAGATTTTTAATTTTTCGATCATTACCTCACTTTTGGGTTCAAGACACGGTGACCATTCTTTTAACTGTGCGTGTGCATATTTTGAAGTAGAAAGGTCGGAAGAGGTCGCTCATTGCTAATTAGCTTATCACAAATTCTGGTCGTCAATAGGTAGAAGGTCAGAAAATTAACTTAACGGTCCTGTGTGCTTGCTGGAACTTGTTTATGTACAATGTTATGTTCTGCTCTATATTTTCAGCACTTTATGTCGCTTTTCTACTCGTAAACACAGACGTTTTGTTTTGAGCACTGTGCTGTTTCCTTATAGTTATATATTTGTTTCTAAAATTACATGAAGTGCAAAAAATATAAACGTCAATATACTGTGGTAAATAAACAAGTCCCAACAAGCACACAGGAGCATTTAGTCATGTTGTAAAGTCGAAGACTTTACAACATGACTGACTGTCAGTCAGTCATGTTCACTGACAGTCAGTCATGACTGACTGACTGTCAGTGAAGGCAGCCTAACGCCACCTATTGACTACTAGAATTTGTGATAAGCATATTAAATGAGCGACTTTTGCCCATTTTGTTTTCAAAAATGCACTCGCACAGCATAAGGAACAGTTTCTGCCACCTTTTCTTTAACCCGAGAGTGAGGCAGAAAGCTAAAAATAAAACAAATAAAACAATCTAAATACTTTTTGGTAATGTGGTAAATGGGTTAATGAGTTCTTCCTGCTGAGAAAAAAACGTGCCCTTTAACCACAACACTTCATTTCCTGAAATAAAGATAAAGACAGACAGAGCCTGAAAGACAGGCATGGGTGCTTCACTATTTGTCCCTCTGGACTCAGGGGTGGATTACTGCACGGGCACACCGGGCACAGGCCCAGGGGCCCAAGGGCTCAGGGGGGCCCTTAACCAGAGATACTGGTAGTAACTTTTCATGTTGCATAGTCAAAGTCAAGTCACTCATGTCAATAACAGGGTCCAGAAAGTAATAGCCTAAATATAAGTATACTCATCACAATTTAACAAGATCATCATGGGCCCCTCAAATAGTAGGGGAGAAATACAAAAGCAAGTTAAAAACAACAGCATTACTAGCTCTGTCTAAGGGGCTTCATGAGGGGCCTTTAAGGCCCTCTCACACATACAGAAATAATCTTTCTATGTGTGAATTCTAAATTGTTCATAAAAAGTAGCTATCCACCCTTTATCTGTTGAAATGGGCCCCTCTATCATGGAACATGGGTCTGACCAATCTGTTTAAGAACAATATGAATACTGTTCCTTCTGCATCTCAGGATTTGAAATGGCCTCTAAAATTTCCTCTCAAAGTGCACAAGATTGATGTATTTTACTTTAAAAATGTAAAAAAAAAACTTGGGGGGGCATGCCCCCGGACCCCCTAACATGGTACTGGATCCCTCCAACAGTATCCCAAAAACCTGTGGGAAACACTGACTTCCTTAATATGTTTTGCCATTAATTTTATGTATCTGTGTGAACAAGTCAGTGTACCGGACTGGATAGGGAGGAGTGGGGGGGCCCTTTAAGAGTTTGTGCCCAGGGGCCCATTGTCTCATAATCCGTCTATGTCTGGACTGAGAAAGAGTTTCTGCCTATCTTGAGAATGCAGTGTGGTGTGTGTTTGCTAGGACAGGGTGCGCGCGCACACACACACACACACACACAATGCCCTGAGGTTCCTCCTGACTCTCTCTCTCGCCTCTATCAGATCAGAGAGACCCAGCTGTCCCTCCCCGCACCGCAATGCAAATGAAAAGGAATGCACTGATAAAAGGGCAGATCTTAAAGATGAGAGGGCAGGAGGAGGACAGAAGGCAGCGAAATGCTAAAGGGTTATAGGAGTCAGTGTTGGTAGTAGCGGGAGATCATAGCCTAGACCCCCCCCGCCCCCTAGCCCCCCGTCAAGAGGTGTTTGATACGGGGCTTTTGTCGCTCTTTCAGCGGGGCATTGTTGCTTGGTGTAATCCCCGCCGGATTACAAAGGGCTTGTCTTTTCATATGGGGCCGGCTCAGCAGGGCAGGTGGCTGGATTTCTGTGGAGCTGTCAAGGGGAGGGACCCCTCTTTTCCAGGGCAGGGCACCCCCAGTTCCTCTTACCTTCACAGGGGCTTTTTTTCTGCTGGGAGGCCAGTCAGGCAGCAGGTCAACACGAGGACAATACAGACATGGGACTCAACTCACCCTGACCCCAAAGGCTTCCTGTAGAGAAGTGACAGGGGAAAGAGACTGGTATAAAAGATGGCACTCAACATGAAGTACTGACAAGTGAAAAATATTAAAATATAAATTCAGAAGCTCTTTGTCATTGCAGAGAGTGCAACCAAACCAATGCTACTACAACCGTTTAATTTTTTTTTTATTGTTTTATTTCATTATGATGTTTCACACAATTTGAGACTATTGAAGCATCTAGATTTTTCTTTTAAATTTCTTAATTTCTGGGGGGCGCCCTTAGCTCAGTTGGTAGAGCGTCCCCCCCATGTGCCTCGGCCAGCAGCGGACCCGGGTTCGATTCCAGCTCGCGGCCGTTCTCTGCATGTCACTCCCCTCTCTGCCCCATTTCAACTCTGTCTCTACATTATCAATAAAGCATAAAAATGCCAAAAAAAAATATTAAAGAAAAATAAAAAATCTTAATTTCTGTGTTACATGACTTTGGAATGCCGTCACAAATTTTGTGTCATGATTCAGTTTTAGTCAAAATTAGTGAATATCTCTTCATGACCCGTTACCTGTCCATACTGTGTGTGTGTACAAACAAATTCTGGTGTTGTTACACAGCCTAGGCTCTGTAAACGGGCATGTTGCTGGCTATGGGTAGTCTGAAAATTCCCTCACACCATTTGTCAAAATACCCTTTGTTTACACACAAGTTTACAGAGCCTAGGCAATGTATAAACACTGAATTATTTTCAGCACATACACTTTATGGACAGGTAGTGGTACTGCAGAGTTGCTGACTCCACCTTTAAACCCAAAATGCAAATTGTCCACAGACAGACACAGCCTTTTAACTCATACAATACAGATATAAGATGCAAATGATACATTAAAGACCCTTATCTATCTGTTAAAATACTGGGGCCTCTGAGTCTGTCAAATAGCAATAAATGTTGTGTAGCCTACATGTCCATGCGATGTAACCTATTAGCATATTAAATAATTACCCTTTGAGCTTGAATACACATTATGTATTTAAAAGAGACAAAACAAATATAATATTAGTCCAACATGGCTTATAATTGATATCCTGTATTGTATTCGATCGATGTGAGCATTGTCTGATTGAGCTTTGGTTCCTTGATGGCTTTGCTTGTAATGTTTCAGTTATACAAGATCAATACGCTGATCGTCAAGCCAACCACTATTTCTGTTACTATACTACCTCAGGACTCCCACCACTGTTTACATTTTGGTTATGCAAAACGGCACAATTTCTTGGATTTGCACCATTCCGTTTTATTTCATTTCAACTTAAATTTGTTGTTTTATCTAGTTTGCTGCTTTTCTATTTGCGTTGTAAATGGTTTATTCTGTATTGTTGCTGCTTTTTTCCTATTTTACTTGTATATTGCATATTTCCATGTTTCATTCTTGGCATTCAGTCTGTGGAAAACAAAAGGAAGATTTTCATTGTATGGCTGAGAACATGTTTCTTTTTGTGCAAATGACAATAAACACTTTGAATCTTCAATCTCGAATCGCATTTAAAAGCCTAGTCCAGTCCATCCTATATAGCTGTTCACCCTCTACTAGTAATATAAGGCATTCATCCACGCCCTGTCAGATACAGAGAGGGAACCATTTAGTGATGCTGCCTTCAAGTGTTGTCAGAAAAAAAAAACCTAATTAGTTTTTAAGCCTAAATCAAAGACCCATTTTAAAGCGCTGAATACTGTAATTCAAAGCGAGGAAGTGAGAATTTCTTTATACCCCAATTTGACAAAACAGTGCTATTTAGAGGGAGATAATGTTAAATAACCATTTAAACCTCTCGTTTAGTAATTGAGCCTTGGCTGTTATGTCTTTTCTTTGTTGGATAGGCTCCCTAAAACATCAGTTTCCTCCCTGTGGATATGTGTTTTCTTATCTTTAAGCACAAGGCAGCTGTATATGCCAACTGGCTTTTTACAGCAGGATAGCATTAAAGGCCATTACTGTACGTTATCATTTTCAGATTAAGTAACAGATAGACAATTTCACAACTTGTAGTATAGATAGGACGGGACTGCCTTAAATAGGTTAGTCAGCTAAATCATTGTAGGCCTATAAACTCACAAACAATATTGTTTTTCGACTTTCCTTGTCAACATTGAGGGGAAAACCTAGCCTACTAAAATGTATTTATTTATTATTATAATAAGGAATTTGTACCGTTGTTATCAACATGAACTACAACTCTGATGTACAATTTAAAACTTCATTAACCAATACAGAGGATATTAGAACCTGAATGCATCACCAGCCACAAGTCAAGTTTACAGTGCTAAGCGACTGTTCCTATTTTTTTTAACCTCTTAAGCCAATGTTTAACCACTTCATTTCAACAAAATTACCCTAGAGAGTTTAAAAATAATTTAAAACACAGTTTATGATTAGTGGACCCTTTATTCTAAGCTTTTGATTTGTGAAAATAAAACGTCATACTATTCTGATCGCACTTCTCTGATTTACGATTTTTCAACTCCATCAACCAACATAGAGGTTCTGAGTACTTGAATGCAGCGCCAATTACAAACATCGTGGAAAAACAAAAACTTTGGAGGCCAAATTAAAAAAAAATATATTTGAAAGAATCTACCACTGTTGTAAAATACACGTCTGCGTGTTACAACTATGAGTTACGAATTTTCCAACTCCATTAACCGCCACGGAGGATATGAGTAGAGCATATTGAATGCAGCGCGAGGGCTACGCACAAACACTTTGGAAAAACGAAGCTTGCGGACATTCAAGTAAACTTATAATTTTTGTATTTTACTAATATTTAGTACCTTTATTGAAGTGTTAGGTGGTGGTACATTATATAATACTTACTCAGAAATATTGTTAAGAAGAGGAACACCGGCGGACTTCAGAACCAGGTAGGCTTAGCTAACGTTAATTAACGGCCAAACTGTTATATGCTAGTTAGCTAATTAACGCTAAAGGCCTCAAACCACGGCGAATAACGCTAAGTTAGCTCGCACTTGTTTATTAGCTTTCAGTAAGCCTCACAATGTTACTGCTTAATACGTTGTTTTAACGTTTTACAAGCTCAGGTGAGCAAAACATATACTTTCCGGAAACAGAGTGGTTAAAAAAAAGTCTTTTATGTCTGTTGCTAAATTACCATTTCCGGTCTGTCTAATAGTTTATAACAGGTAAGTTCTCAACACTATTATAGGTCTATTTGCGGTTTAACTTTGTATTTAACAGTAAAATATGATTTCTGTAAGCAAGTCTGAGGACCAGTGAAACAGAGATAACTAGCAAAGAAATGTTGGGTAGCCTAAATGTTAACCTTTATAGTTTACTGGCTCTTCTTTAATGTAACCAATGGATGGAGATGGTTGTGGATTTTGGGAAGACCAGAATGACTAGGTCGAGCCATAAAGAAGCTCCTGGGGAATCCTATTTTGCTGAAGTATTGTTATTATTTTTTATTATATGAATGATATACATCTAGGCTTACTTTTTTTTTCTTCTCTTTCCACTTTGCAGGCAGGTTCCAAGATCAGCAAGCAACTGAGCAGCATATCTGGACCCAGCCGAGATTCACTGTCATACTCATGTGTATGCTACTTCAACAGTCTAGCTGTCTGCCAACACTTGAACATGTAAGTTCAGATAGTGTAGTTGGAGGGTATTTTAAGCAATATTTACTTCTGGGAAATAAATGTATCAAAAGAGAGGCAGAGGTGTTTTTTCAGTGAGGGACAACAACAGTCATACTCAAAGTTTTTCTATGCATGTTTTTGGAGTGTTTCAACTACTTTTTTGATTCACCACAAGCTACCTCAAAGTGAATAAGATTTGTAAGTCACGGTGGAGATCACAGGACATAGACACATGTTTTGTGTTTGTGCGTGTCTTTGATTGTTATGTGGTATATGTATATGTTTGTGTGTGTGTGTGTGTGTGTGTGTGTGTGTGTGTGTGTGAGAGAGAACATGCAATCAATTACTGATTCTTTTCTGCAGACATATACAGAAGTTTATGTAAAGATTTTTTTTCATTCTATGCATGTTTTTGGAATGTTTCAACCAATGTTTTGATTATCAACAAGCTACCTCTAAGAGCACAATATTTGTGGGTCGGACAGAAAGTTGTTTCTTCTTTTTCTCAGCACCAATCAAAGCTTTACATCAGGCGCGACTGAGAAACCAGAGAGTGTGTGTAGGAAGTTGTCATGTGTGTGTGTGCACCTGCTCCACCCCATTTTGTGCAAATCTAGATGCACGGAAGTTCAGTTTCAGAGCAAGAGGACACAGGTGGTTAGTGTCTGACTGTGCCAGTTGGGTTTTGAGACAGTGTGTGTGTCTGTGTGTGTGTGTGTGTGTGTGTCAGGCTTTCGTTCCTGCCATGGAGGTGTAACAGTATGATAGAGACTGGGTGTAAATAAGCGGCCTAAAGGAGTAGAAGAGCTTGTAAAAAGTTTGAAGGGGCAGAAAAAGTTTGAAAAGTCTGTGAACCAAAGTGTCTGGAGTTAAACCAGGGATGGGGACAATCCCGCACGACATTAGGAGGCTTTTGGATGGTAATGTTTTTTTGTTTCTATCGATAATGATCAATTAGATTTTTTAATTTGATTTTGATATGTTCTTATTAATGAAGAGTGTAACTACTGAATTAAAGTGTTTATATTGTACAAATGTTATGATACTATGAGTTATGAACACACACAAAAAAACATTATGTTTGGTCTTTCTCTTTTATTCTTTATTTCATTGCTCATAACATTATCGTACCTGCTGTAACTTCTACTTCTTCAAACAAGAGCAAACACTACAACATAAAAACATTATATATTTTGACCTTTATGATCAACTGTTCACAACATGGTGGCATCAGGGCATTTGCATGCAGCCTACTGCCAGGCCAGTAAACCGTTTGTGCCTTTGGAAGAACATTTGCATACAACAATCTGTCTGTATTATGGGGGGGAATATGAGGACACGGAGAAATTGAATCAGATATGATAATGATTCGGGCCAACCTGTTTCACAAGCTTCACTGGGTAACTCACATTTGCAGTTTAAAACCGAACTGAAAGAAAATAGTATTAAAGACCTACTTCACCGGTGGGAATATGAAGGTGTATTGAACTCTGAGATCCTATGTAGTATAAATGTGAGATTTTTTTTCAAATCGGTTCATTAGCTTGAGAAAAGGCAGAAAGAGTGTTTTATGGTCTCACTGTCTAACCCTACATTTCACCATGTGTGACATCACACAAGGTAAAATGTAGGGTTAGGATTAACAGGAGAGCTGGGCCAAGGGAAGACTGAGGAAAGACCTGAGGGAAGAAAAACCTCATTCATTATATTTTAATAGCGATTTTATAATGATAGAACGCCGGCTCCGTATGGGTGAAGTATTCATTTAAATACTTGAGACTTTATCTTACATAATAAGAGCGAACAATAAGCGTTCTCTCACTCTTAGGACATTATAAACCTTAAAATAGAAGGTTTTTGTTCGGCAGGATCAGTATTATGGCGCTTTTCCACCGCATGGTATCAGCTCGACTCGACTCGACTCGCATTTTTGGCTTTTCCACCGCAATTTCATGGTACCTGGTACCACGTAGCGGCTGCTTTTTTGGTATCGCCTTGCTCTAGGTTCCAAGCGAGCTGAGCCGATGCTAAAAGGTGACGTCGGCAGACGGCCGGCCACTGATTGGCCAGAGACTATTGTCTGGCCAATCAGTGGCCAGAGACTACCGGCTTCATTCTGTTGTTTATTCTCCCCAACTCTCCGGGACTTTTGAGTGTATTTACGCCGCGTGCAGCCTTCTCTGGCTCTCTTTCATTTGATTTGCATCACAGATCCGAATTTATTTTCCATATATTCGCTAAGCTCACCCAGTGTTGGTTGTTGGGGAAGTTACTTACATACGAGAGGAGAAATGTAGGGCAGCTAGCAGCTAGGCTAAATAGTAGCCAGCTGGGACAGACATGATAGCGAGCGATTACATTACAAGCCTCGGACTGAACTGATTACCTCAATAAAATATTCAGGCTGAGACACGGCTTGCATTTGAAAACACGTATCCTGAAACAAGCACTAAACAGTCAACTTTATCATGCCTGTGTTTACGTGCAGGGATGTACGTGACGCATCCCTACAGCTGACTGTGTGGCAGAGTCACACATCGGGACAACAACCATCCCTTTTAATGGCCCGTAGCAATATTCTTCTACTTCTTTTAGCAAACAGATACAAGGGGGATATTTCTTAAACATTTTGCATCCGTGTTTTTGGCGGTTGGTTCAGTTAATAGTGCAACAACTGCTCGTAATTTCTGCTTTGCTACTTTGCTCCGGAGTAGGCTTTCAGCCCTTTACGACGACCCCGCCCACGTTCAGCAGGTACTATTTGCGGTGGAAAACGACCCGTGCTGCTACCAAACCGAATTGAGTCGAGTCGAGTCGAGTCGAGTCGAGCTACATGTGCGGTGGAAAAGCGGCATTATTCACATCATTTGAATCCTTCAGAATGTGTTTACTTCCAAAAACACGCCATAAATACCATGGTGACAGTATTTTCTGTTTCCTTTCAGACTGCGAGACGTTTGTAGCGGAGATCCTTCAAGATGAGGACCTCAGTAAAGACGCCCAAGAGACACGGAAAGTCTTACTAAATAACTTCAGGGTCGTCCACGTGAGGTAGGATTACACACCTAGCATTACATCTGTGTTAAGAAAGAGTCAAAAGGGTAGCTGCTTTACTAGTCAAGTGTCCCAAACTAATTTCACTACACCATTATCTAACGTTTGCTTTTACCGCTAGAGAAGAACCCTAAGTGTTGCTGCAATTGCTTTAAACACAGTTTGCAAGATTACTTTTTTAAGGAACTCATTTCGTCTAATGGCGTCACCTTCAAGACTTTATTCTTGCTTTTATTTATTGTTATTTGAAACTTTTAAAGATCTTATGGACTTGAGGGCCAGTTTTTACAGACATGGATTAAGCCAAGTCCTCGACTAAATTGTACTTTCAATGGACAATCTCCATTCAAAATGTCATTAAGTCCAGGACTGTCTATGAAACTGTCCCTATATGTTTTGATCAGGAGAATTTTTTTTTTTTTTTAAAGATATTTTTTGGGCATTTTTATGCTTTATTGATAGTGCAGAGAGACAGAGGTGAAATGGGGCAGAGAGGGGAGTGACATGCAGAGAACGACCACGGGTGGGAATTGAACCCAGTTCTGCTGCTAGGCCCGGCCTGGGAGGGGGACGCCTTGGGGGGGACAGAGCTAAAGGCGCCCCCCTGATCAGGAGAATTTAAGCGTAAAGTGATGTAAGTCCGTGAACCCAAAATAGTGAAACTAACTAGTGCGATAGTTAACACCGGAAACAGCTCGACTGCTCTGCATAATGGCAGACGTGTGCGCCGGTTCAGAAGTCTTGTGGCTTTGTGGTCCTCTGTGCAGGAAACAATTTCACAAGCATTATATGGGCTGTGAGTGACTGAGTGAGTGATTGAGTGAGAGTGTGTGTGTGTGTGTGTGTGTGTGCTAAGTTATCTGAACGATTTAAGCTCAGAATACTTTTGAAATTCCGTGCTAAAGATTTTTATCCATGCTTATTTTGATTTTTCAGAAACCCTCAAGATTTCCCCTTCAGATGTAAGTAAAAAAAATCACCCTGAACAATCTTCACCATATCTCTTTTCAACAGAGAGTTAAGTCCTTTTAAAGGTGCAGTGTGTAGAATTTATTGGAGTTTTTCAGAACAGACTTGAAATAAATGTAATATGATATTCATAAGTATGTTTCAATTGGTGTATAATCATTTGAAAATAAAAGTTGTTTTGTATACCTTATAATGAGCCTTTTATATCAACATAGGAGAAGGGCTCTGAGGCCGCCATGTTTCTACAGCAGCACAGAATGGATAAACTTAACGGCCTTACATTTTTATATGTAGTGGGCGTTCTGGGGAAATGCACCTGTTGGAAGATGAAGAAGAAGTGCTATAGAATAAATAACTAAAGACATCTTCACCTCATCACTTGATATTGTGGAAAGACGTGAGGCAGTGGTGGATGATGCCATCTTTAGTAACTATAGCTTCTTGTCCTTGAAGGCTACCGTAGCTTCTGTAAATTGTCCGAACGATAGGAGTTAGCAAGGGAGCGTTGACATCTAGAACTTTCAACACTATGCCAAAATTAAGCCAAAATACACCGATATTACACACTGCACCTTTAAGCCTTTTCTTACTTGACTCCAGTCAATCACATTTGTTTTATTTCTCCCTAAATACACATTTTAATATACAAACACAAACACACACACACAAACACACACACACACACACACACACACACACACACACACACACACACACACAGCGGACTTTAGGGATGAGGACGGTTCTGATGACAACCGCAGTTCCAGTCTGGGTCGCTCGGCGCCATCTGACGACGCCTCGGTCGCCTCGGACTACCAGGACGATGCAAACCCTGACTGTAAGTTCACAAAAGTCTTCCTGAGTGTGTGTGTGTGTTTGTGTGTGTGTTTGTGTGAGTGCGTGTGTATGTGTGTGTGTGTGCCAGATTATATTTGCGCAATGCAGAGGACTGAGTTCCAAAGGGCCTAATTGTAAATGTGGGTCTCCAATGTGGTTAAGCAGCACTGAAGGCTTTTTTTGCTTCTCAACATCAGATAGATAGATAGATAGATAGATAGATAGATAGATAGATAGATAGATAGATAGATAGATAGATAGATAGATAGATAGATAGATAGATAGATAGATAGATAGACAGACAGTCATTTTAATATAAAAGACAAAAACAACGGGATCCTCAGCAACACATAGACAACAAATAAACACTAAAATAATATATATTAACCCTAATAATTAAACGTGCATGCCTTCATTAACTGTGTGCTCTTGCTGAAAGGCTGCAATTTGCAAGGAATTCTGCAGCTACAAATTAAAAGGATAAAAAGCAGGAGTCGGTGGTTCCCCACAGGAGGAGACAATGCGGTATTCCTCTGAGAAAACTACACAAATGCATTTCTTCTGACAAACAACCCTTCGCCATCCTAACTGGCAAACCTACAGTACACCTCACCACAGGAAGTCAGGTCCCCTTCTGCTGCATATTGCTTCTTGCCTTCCTAATTTGAAACAACACAACACATCTGTGAATCTCCCCCCCTCCCCCCACCCCTCCCTTGCTGGCTCTAGTGTGCAGGAGGTATAACAATAGTCCATGAGTTCCTACTTCCTATGCATCATGGAAAAATATGGAATTTAATTTTACTAACTGATAAGTATTGAAAAAAAAATATGGAAAAATACTTGTGTTTCCAGTTAATTGGTCTAGAACCTTCTCTAAAATATATTTAAAAAAATTTAAATAAACACATGCTGCCTACCTATAACGATATATGCCGCTCAGATGTTGTGCAACTACTCAACTTGAAACCATTTGCAGAAGCATAAATTAAAACGTCTCGCAACTCCTTAATTTCTTTCAAGCAATGCTATTCAAAAAGTGTTGAGCGACGTGATATAAAGTCACCTTTTAGTTTTTACTTAGTCTTGAGTTTAGGGAAAGAGATTGTCATTGGTTGATGTAAGTTCTCCAAATGCTGACTTAAGCACTATTTATTTACATACTAAGCACTTAGCATCTAACTATTTGTATTCACTTGCCAAATATGGGCTCAAACATCTACAGAGAATCCTGAAAATTTGAGTCTTTGAAAGGCAAAGTATGGAATGTTGAAATGGGAAATGTGTAGGAAGGTAGGAACCCTGGGTATAGTGTACATAGGCTATGGTGGTGTATCACTGTGGACCCTGATTAGGGACCTAGAGCGCCCTCCAGTGGCCGGCCCCCTTACCCTTTAAGCTGTGTGAGGCATAGAGAGAGTATCAGCCCACACACTGAGGAGGCTTTGTAGCTCCGGGCTAATGCAGTGATTGATTGAGCGAGAGCCCCCTCTATTCTTTCACAACCGGGTTTGAAATACAACACTGTACCTGAGGGGCCATGTGTGTTACATCCTTCTCTCCCTGTATCAATCTTTCTCTCTATCTTCCTTCCTTTCTCGGGACTTGCCCTCCCTCCCGTTTCAGATATTTTGTGTGTTTTTTTTTTTTACTCTACTACGTGCCGGCTAATCGCCCTTGACGTGACATGCCGCAGGTGGGCATTTTTAACTTGGCTGCCTCAGGTGCCCGCTATATACCCGGCACTTTATTTTTTTAGGCAAGTCAAGGGAAGTTTATTTATATATATATATATATATAGCAAAATTCATACACAAGGCAATTCAAAGTGCTTTACAAGGGAATAAAAATACAAATTAAGACGTAAGAAAATATTGACACTGTATTTAAGTGATAATAGAACTAATAGTGAAAAAAGGCAGACAGATTTATATAAATTGCATTTAAAGGTGGAATCAGCTATTTCGAAAAAACACTTGTTGTCAAAATCACTTTTTGTCAAAATCAAAGTACGTGCGCAGAAAAAAATCCAGTGTTAATACACAGCCTAGTGATTTTGACTACATGCATTCTCTAGAATCGCTGACGCCACCTTTAAAAGAAAACAAAAACAAGTGAAAACAAATAATGTTACAGGTTAAAAGGGAAACAGAAAAGTCTTCAGATTGGATTTGCTGCAGAACTCAAGTGTTCTGTGAGTTTGTTCCAAATATGTGGTTCATAAAAACTGAAAGCTGCTACTCCATGTTTTGGCACTTTTCCTGAGATATGGCTGGAATCGTGTAGAATTTCTCCATAGTAATAAAACTAAAAATACTATGTTTTTCACCGTTTCCATGCCAGCTGGTTGTAGTCAAAATCTCTATTTGGGGAAATGGCTTAACAAACTCTCAAAGAATAACTGCCGCCTTCCTCGGCAAACTTTTGAAAAAATAAAGTAAACAAATCACAGCAGATGGTGCGAAAATAGACCACGAGACAATGATAATTAATTTTTTTAGAATTGTTAATTTTATTGAATAAACACGGCGAGATTTCCTTGGGGAAACAAAACAAAATCAAACTATAAAATGCATTTAAAGAATTTCCCTTAAGGCTATAATGGCCACACACACGCCCCCACATTACAAACTACGCCGTCTGTTACTGCGCAATGTGAGAGTTGTTAAATTCTCAAACGCTATTTGTTGATTGTAAAATGTGAGAAATAGTCAATTATGCAGAACAAAACCAGAAGTCCCCTTTTTTTATTCTTCAATTTGCATTTAGCTTTTGAATATCGACAACTAATGTCCCTTGACACTCGGCAACTACACTTAGAAAAACACACATTTTACTGGTTGGATCAATAATCATAACATTTTGATTGTGTAAGGAAAAATGGTCACCTCATTGCACCGTTTTTTTTCAATTTTTTATTATTGCTAGGGGACGGCAACCATGTTAGTGTAGTGAATGGCCTGTGTCCTCGCTCAAAGGGCATGTGGAGTTCAGAGTTCATTTTCTGTTCACTGCCAGTTGAAAGAAATGTCTCACACGTTTTCTACAGGGCGGTCTGCCTCTGGTTCAATGGAAGAGAGAGTGTTTGTGGAAAAATAATGGCGTGACAACTTAATGAAATCAGTGGCCATTTTGCTTTGAGGAACAATTATCCATGGTTAAGATTGCAGTTTATTTACTTTAAAAATATATATAAATACGTCAGTACGTACATTATACAGCTCAACATGTAAACATCATTTTAAGTTTGTTTTTTTAAGAAGAAAAAAACCTATATGGAAAAAAAACGTATAGATAATTAACCAGAAAAAATGGAGGTGAAATGAACAGCGTTAAAAATAGAATAGAAGTGATTTCAATTAATTGAAATTTTCTTTCTTTTCTCGCTTCAATGCAAAAATCAACAGAACACCTATTGTTGCAAAAATGAACGATCATTCTGCAATTTAAACACAAGATTTAACTAGAAGAAGAAGATGGTAGAAAATGGATTCACCCCCTCCCCCCCCTCACTATTGTACCATTTAATTCTAGCCTACTGTAAACACAAAAGAGACTTTGTGACTGGGCTTGGTTTGAGGATGTATTATCCGTGGAAATCGACTTGCCTCTCTGTTCCCTAACCAGAGAGTGAGTGAGTGTGAACTGTGAAGAGTCGTCGATGTCTTTGGCTTTTTTTTTTACACGCGGGAGGAGCCTGTGCCGTTTGATTAGATGCGGTGGCCTGTTGTCTTGGGCTGTGTGGCTGACACCAGATTTGTAATAGCTGACAGGAACAGATGGAGCCTCCATTGTTAAGCCCGGGTTGTCTGCATGGTAATGTGAACTGCGTTTCACCCTGCGACCGTACCAGTGACCTGACCGCGCCTGCAGCAGCATCACCCCTGCCTCGTCTGCCCCCTTTAGGTGTGTGTGTGTGTGTGTGTTTGTGTGAGGTGCCTCGAGTTCTCTCTCTCCTGTGCTATTCTATAGGTATTTGAAGTGTCGCGAACATTTTCTGCATTTTTCTTTGTACTCTCTAAATCACACACTGTCTATTTGCCATTCCAGTGATTTTTTGCATATATTAACAAAGAATGCATAAAATGTCTCCCTATGGCAAGTATAGTCTCTTTGACACACACACACACACACACACACACACACACACACACACACACACACACACACACACACACACACACACACACACACCCATACACCCATGAACAGACCCCAGGAGACAGCCAAAAATGTAGGGGCTTTTAACCCCGTCATGCTGTTTGCAGGTCAAGTTTACGAAGTTGGAATGGTCTGTTTGTTTTGCTTTCGATTGGGGTTAAGGTTCACACCGCTGACCGCTCTGGGATGTTTGCTGGGAAGCTGCAGCGATGACTGGAAGAGCTTTGTGTCAGGAGGCGTTCAGAATAGTGCATACATTCATAACATTGTTAAAGGAATACTTCAGCCATACGGAACCGACGTTCTATCATTATAAAATCGCTATTATAATATAATGAATGAGGTTTTTCTTCCCTCATTCTTTCCTCAGTCTTCCCTTGGCCCAGCTGTCCTGTTAATCCTACACCTACATTTTACCATGTGTTATGTCACGCATGGTAAAATGTAGGGTTAGACAGTGAGACCATAAAACACTCTTTCTGCCTTTTCTCAGGCTAGGATGAACCGATTTCTAAAATGTTTTGCACGTTTATACTACATAGGATCTCAGAGTTCAATAACACCTTCATATTCCCACCGGTGAAGTAGGGCTTTAACAAGTTATTTCTCGTTGATTACAGAGAATAAAAACAGTACATGTGAAACAATCAATACTGTTCGTAACCAGCAAAACCGTAATACTCCCCTTTCTGTTTTTTTTAACCCCCTTTAGATAAGACATTTTTCAAACTGAATACGAAAAGAGGATTCTTATGATATCATCCTCTTTGTGTGACCGTAATGATTGTCTTATGATGTGCCATATAGCTTGTGTATTAGCCCCCTGTGTGGATGTAGGCGCTAAATAATTTATTCAAAAAGCTAAGATTCCATATGCAGGTTTTTTTCTGCTTTACTCATATCAGAACACTTTGTTTGTTTGTGATTTTGCTTCGTTTATATGATCAAAAATACTGTTTGAGTTACTTTATATATTATGATTTCTTGACAAAGAATAGCTGAATCTATTATAAATAAGGAGATGGAACTAGGTCTTTTTTTTTTCTTTTCTTTTTTTTAACATTTAGCTTGAAAATTGTGTGCTGGTTAATATCCAATCAATTAACATATCTCGCTGAATAGCAGGTGCGTTATGTTTGCGATGGGCCTATTTATAGAAAGCATGAATGTGACTCCTGCCAGTCATTACTGTTACGGACCCAATTTCCTAAACCAATTATTTCCTATACAACGCGGTAGGACAAGCAATTTTCAAAGTTATGTGTTCGCCGCCGTTGCCGATTTCTCATTTGAATATGCTTATGAATAAGCCAACGCACAGTTACCAACATTATCACACGGCTGCCTGTAAATAGAATATTAAATCAAATTTTTTGTCATTTTGGCTGGGGCTGGGAAAAAGCTCTATAAAGTGAAGTGCTTTGGAAGGGTGCATGCCCGGGCCTCTTGGCGGGCGGGATAGGGAACATGGTGCCAGCTGACAGATTGATAGGCCATTAGGGGGTTAATCAGCAATGTTTAAAAAGTGCCAACTGGCCCTTGTCTGTGTTTCGAAGTCAAATTAAGTCTTTGGGAGAAAGAGCACGTTGATTTGCCTTGATCATGTTTGTCTTCGCTTTTCTCATCTGTAGTCATAGATACATGTTTTTTTGGGACTGCATAGGCACTATTCACACACAAGGCCATTCAAAGTGCTTTATAGAGCAATAAAAATACCTTAAAATGAAGACATAAGAAAATGTTGAGATTTGCATTCAAGAGATTATGAAGCAAAGAGTGAAAACAGGCAGACAGATTGTTAGAAAATGCAAAGGAAATTTCTTTTAAAAGACAAAAAATAAAAAAAAACAACTAAATTAAAAGGTACAGGTTAGACAAACAGAAAAGTCTCCATATTTGATTTCAAAGAGCTGAGAGTAGCAGCAGACCCTTATGTTTTTGCGGATTTTGTTCCAGATATGTGGTTCATAAAACTGAAAGTTGCTTCTCCATGTTTAGTCTATGGTCATATACAGCTCTGGAAAAAAAAAAATTAAGAGACCACTCCAAATGTTCAGTGTCTATTGTTTTACTCTTTGTAGGCATATGTTTGAGTAGAATGAACATTTTGATTTTATATTATAAACTACTGACAACATTTCTACCAAATTCCCCCCAAAAATATTGTCATTAAGAGCATTTCAATAAGTAATGTAGAGATGAAGATTTAAGAGGAATCCAGACTGGTCTCTTAATGTTTTCCGGAACTGTATATCCTCCTTGTAGGGTTTGCTGTCCCGTTTGCATGCTGTCTGCCCACACACTGAACTCTTGATCCTTTGACCTTTTCGCTTGGCCAACCTGTGACCCGTCTGCATTGCGTCCAGAGTTGTGTGTGAATGATTGAGCCTCTTCCCGTCACATAACACCCCCTCCTCAGTCGCTAAAGTTTCTTTGTAGCCATCTATACTCTATCTATCTATCTATCTATCTATCTATCTATCTATCTATCTATCTATCTATCTATCTATCTATCTATCTATCTATCTATCTATCTATCTATCTATCTATCTATCTATCTATCTATCTATCTATCTATCTATCTATCTATCTATCTATCTATCTATCTATCTATCTATCTATCTATCTATCTATACTGTATCTATCTATCCAGTCAGAATATCTGCCTGGAGATTAATTTTTCACGCTGTTCATCGGAATATGGATTTGGTGCCATTTGGATTGCGGGCAGCGGGCGGCGGCTTCTTTAGTTTGCAAGAAAGCGAGGGATATGTTAATGACCTCCTCCACCCTTCCTCATTCTACTTTGCTGAGACACACACACACACACACACACACACACACACACACACACACACACACACACACACACCCCTGTTACTTCAATCTTTGTGAGGACACTCAATGACATTATGCATTCCCTAGCCCCTTTAACCCCAACCCTTAGACTAACCTAACCTAATTCTAACATGAAGTCTTAACCCTGAAATAGGCCTTAGAAGACGTGAAGACCAGGCAAAATGTCCTCACTTTACAAAAATGTCCTCACTCCTATGTTAAAAGCTATATTGGTCCTCACAGGGACGCCTGTACAAGTACGTACACACACACACACACACACACACACACACACACACACACACACACACACACACACACACACACACACACACACACACATATTACGAGGCAGCAGCAGCAGGCTCTGTGCATCGTTGCGACTGCTTGCCACCAGGGTTCAAAAGTTCACACTATTCCCCTAGGGCTACTGTGCTGCTGCAGATGCTGATAGTCTTTTCTTTCTCTCTCTCTCTC
Organism: Hyperoplus immaculatus; assembly: GCA_949357725.1. NCBI lineage: Eukaryota > Metazoa > Chordata > Actinopteri > Uranoscopiformes > Ammodytidae > Hyperoplus > Hyperoplus immaculatus. Next base: position 24,831,252 of record OX442366.1, on the reverse strand, counting down.
TCTTCCTCTTTCTCTCTCTCTCTCTCTCTCTCTCTCTCTCTCTCTCGTTCTTTCCCTCTCTCCCTCACTGTTTACACTATTAATCTTGTACACTCTCTCTCACACACTCACTCACGCTGCCTGCCTGGCAAGAAGAGAGCGGCTTGAAGGGGGGATTTGGACGTATTTAACCGTGGGGCATCCATCACTCTCATCTCCTCCTTCTCCCCCCCAACCAAAAACCACGCCGCCATGCCGTGTAGTAGTTTTTTTTTCTTCCGTTTTATGTATTTTTTTTGTTGTGCATTCTCCCCGGTCTATAAGCTTTTCTGATGCAGCAGCTTTTCTTTACCTCATTTGCTTTGTTTTATTGTTGCATTGCATATAATTACAGCCCATCGTTGCCTCTGGTGTAGCGCTGTCTAGAAACAGCAAACAACTCAATAGATGTTGTAACTTGTCAGTATTCCTCCTTGAAAGCCCCAAAAGGTTGATACTGTAGACTTATGTTTTACACCAAGAAGTTTTCAATACAGTGGTTGGATGTCCAAACTGTACTTGGTGTTATTGCTTTTATTTTTTTTACGTCATGTATTCCAAAGCTGTTACTTTACATTCTATGTGTTCAGGGTGTCTCAAGTGTCAGTAAAACAAACAGGGGAAAAATCAAGAATTGTATGAAAGAATCATGATAAAAATTCTTGAGGATAAAAATTGTGCAGCCCTATACTCCAGTGTAGTGTTGTGTTGAAACCCGGTTGAAAACAAGCTAAGGTGAATGTCTAGCGGTCCCATCTGTAAAGAGGCGCATAGCAGGCAGAATGCAAAGTGGGAAGCCAGGGGAAGGGTGGCTCCTAATCTCCCCCAGAGCTGTCAATGTCACAGACAAATAGCAAAACTATCAGATGCGGCGGGTTCACCCAGAGGTTAGCGTTCCCAGGTACCTCCTGCATTCACTCCCTCTCCCTCTCTCTCTCTCTCTCTCTCTCTCTCTCACTCTCTCTCTCTCTTTCTCTCGCTCACTCTCTCTTTCTCTCCCTCTCCCTCACTCTCTCTTCTCTCTCTCTCCCTCTCCCTCTCTCCCTCTCCCTCTCTCTCTCCCCTCCCCCTCTCCCCCCCTCCCTCTTGCCTTGCAAATGAGAATTTGATTTTGCCCTCCGCTGGAATCCATTTCTGGAGATGAATGAAGTTTCAATGCCAAGCCCAGGTGGCCCCGCTGATTTCTTAGGGAAATAAATGGAGATGGTAAAGATGTGTTGGCCCTGTGCACAGACAGTGACATGACGGCTTCCAAATGCCTGTGGGATCCCTCTGTTTAATTGTTGCGGTAATGTAGCACTTTGAGGTCATTAACATGCCCTTGTGGAGTTATTCGAGGATGTTAGGGATGCATTCTTCTTTTGCGCTGGATCTCTCTCCGCACGGCTGGAAGAAGTCAGCACCGTGTGTGTGTGTGTGTGTGTGTGTGTGTGTGTGTGTGTGTGTGTGTGTGTGTGTGTGTGTGTGTGTGTGTGTGTGTGTGTGTGTGTGTGTGTGTGTGTGTGTGTGTGTGTGTGTGTGTGTGTGTGTGTGTGTGTGTGTGTGTGTGTGCGAGCTTGAAGACTGCTTATCTACGATGGGTATTTTTTTATTTTTTTTATACAATTGTTTCATAGTGGGCAGTGTTGTAAGTTATCCCAGAGAAAGCTTTTGCATTAAGGTTTGTCCTGTCCAACCGTATGACAATTCTAATAGGTTTAAACAAGACAATTTAGATAATTAAACTATAAATTCCTTATAGCTATGATCACAAAGCATCAAATGCAAGGTATTACATAAATATGGTTAAATTATTAATTTTTACATGTAGTAGGAAAGTAAAGGAAGTTCAGTAAAGAGTGTGTGCTAATATAATAAGTAAATGAATAAGAACATTTGTTGGTAATAAAACATTAATTAAATAATGGTAATCTTTGCCGTTTTATGACGTGTTATATGTTTCTATTAGTTCATTTTGTGCATTGTCACGAAATCGCTTTTGAATGTCTTCAGCGGCCGTTACTGTCGTAGAGTCTGATTTACAGTTTTCCTCTGAATGAAACCACGCAAAACCAATTTAGTTTGATTTCTTAATTTCTGGTTTATTTTATTTTATTTTAAAACATAGACAAAAACTTTTATTTTAATAATTTTCCAAGTTTGTCAGCAAAAAAAAAAAAAATTTAATATTTCCAAAAGCTTGGAATCTTTTTTTCGACAAATATTTGATCATTATTTTTACTTGCCTGTAATTGTCAAGTTGTTTCATGAAAATCTCTATATTTAATTGTAAGTTATACATTGGCACATTCCTTATTTGATTTGTGTCATTGCAACTATTTCAAAATCATCTATATTTCCTGCAGCATTTCGAAAAAGTAGCAAAAATATTCTTGCTATATTAATAGGTTGACATTTTTATTTGTTCCCAAATAGGCCGATCGAGTATTTCTTCAGCAATTGTTCATGTTTGTTTATTAGGGACTGAATGGAAATCTGCCAAAAATACATTCAATATTTCACAGTAATTATTTGCAGGTCTTGGAATGACATGTAAAACACAGTCAAATTTATGGCGACATTTAATGTGAAAAGACAAATAAATAAATCTTTTTTTATGATGTTTTAGTCGATTTGATTAATATGAATCGCAAAAACACAAATTGACCACTGAAAATAATTAAGATAAATATTCGTATGGCAAGCGAAAACTCTTGTAATAAAATTTAACCAAGACACTTATTTTTTACTAGCGTTTGACCCTATTTTCCTCGAGAGAATACATTGTCTATAACACCTGTTGCCCCGGGAAACTAACCGGTGATTTATGAACGAATACAAAGAATAATGGCGTCATATAAATGTTTATTGGCCTAATATGTAACAGCACAGACTATAAAATAAGAGTAATTATGTTAAAAAAAAACGAATAAACATGAGATATTGCAACAAAAAAAAGCGCAGTGCAATAACACGCTCATCTCCAACATATTTACCTACCATTAATGCTAAAAATTATATTTAAAGCATTTTAATAGAAATAACCGAAGCTTTTTAAAGTTGCAATAACTGTATATTCGGAGGGCAAGTGTGTGGATTTGCTGCATACCCCCCTAGGCTGTGTTGTCTAGTTTTTATCACACATATTCGGGCTCTCTTGTGGGCCAAACAACTCCTCCATTGTTGGTGTTTATATTCTTACTACAATTTTTTTTCCCCTTTCTGTGTCAGTGAAGCAGCTGAAAACCATCCCCAGCGATTAGAGGATCATTGTATCCGCAGTTAAGCATTTGAATAGTGGTAGTAAATCTAGAGAAGGGGGATATTCAGGTTCGCTGTGTATGCTGCTGATGGCTGCCCAGGGGGAAGCCTGTGTCACATAGTAAATTTAGCCCCTTAGTGTCTTCAACAGCGGCCGACCTGTGACGCCGGAATGGTAAGAATGGAGTGAAACGGAGCCTGCAATGACTTGACATCTATTCTATTGTTTTTGGGTCACAGATATTTATATATATATTATTTTTTTCTTACAAAATTGGATCTAGCGTAACAGACCATTATAAAGACGAATACCAGGTATCCTTAGATTGCATTAAAGTTGCAATTTATTTAACTGAATTGACAGAATCCATATTATTTAAGCTGAGACACTGCAGGCAAAATCATTGTTTTTTCCAAACACTGGTTAATTTTGAGACCTTTGGCTATTTTGCTTCCTTAACTTGCTTCTTTTACTATTAATAAAAGGTCCAAAAAATACATTTAGGTGATTATTTGACTAAACCTGGTCTGTTTGTGTCTGTATATTTCTCCTATACAACCATCTTTAACAGCCATTATATATAATAGTTTTTTCAGTACTCTGAACCAAAAATCTCAACTTCTAAAGCACTTACATCAACTAAACTTTTCATAATCATTCTTATCGCTATTCTTGATTTGTTCATATTTTGTGAATCGTCTGATTTATGATACATTTTGTTCTTAAAAACATGCCGAAAATGCATTTTTAAGACCATATTTATTCAAATATTTCTGACATACAACTGACAAAGTTTCATGATACGTATAAGTTAAAATTCATTTGTATGTCCATTCACGTTTTTGAATTGCTTCTCTCAGTCGTAGAGTTTTTAGCCTATCTCAAGTCAAATACAGAGATTTGTTGTTTAACCTTATAGACATCACTTATCAAAAAAAAAAAAAAAATCCTTAATCACTCCTGCATAAAATAAATCCCCTATCCCACTAACCACCATTAGTCGACCATAAAGGCATGATGCAAGCCTGACATAATGCACGGCCATGTTTCCTTGGTTGAAACACATGCATTAGGAGCTTCTAAACGCGGCTTATGTATCGATGACTGAAGTCCTAATCAAATTTAGTGGGAGGGAGAGGAGGCCGGGGAAGACATTCTGCCCTTAACCCCAGAGCCATTCAGTCTCCCTACTCCCTATTCTTGACGTCCCAGGCGACACGTACCAGAGGCCTTTCTACTATAATGAGGAAAAATGTATCAATTTAGCTTTGGCCCGCGCGCAGATTGAGAGCCGGCTGGGTGAAGGTGCACCGAGTGAATCCTTTTTCCTAATCAAGGGGACGGTATATGGGAGAGACTAGGGGTTGTGTTGCGGTCTGTGTGAAGTCAGCAGCAGCAGCAGCAGCAGCATAGCAGCATTCCTCCCTGCAGCAAACCCCCCCTAAGGGATGCAGAGGAGCCCCCCTTTCTCTCTTTTTCTCTATTTCTGTCTCTCTCTCCCTCTCTCTCTGTCTCTCTCTCTCTCTCTCTCTATCGCCTGCCTTCTGTTTCACCTCATCAGTTGGGTTCACGCAAGGGTCAGGGCCGGCCCCCCCGCCCCGATGCTGTGCGTTCAATTCAATACCTCTCCCATCGCAAGGAACGGTGAAGGGACTATAAGCACAGGAGAAAGAAAACATATGATAATTTACGGGTTTTGATTCCTTCCTATAGATCCATTTCAATGCACCTTTTTACATTACTCGTGTGCACTTCATGTACAAATACTTGTTTTTATACCTCTTGCCTCAAAAAGAACTGTGAAAAGCCTCCATCGACTTTAAGCGTAGGACAAAAGAAAACACATGTAAACTTATAGATTTTTTTCCTACTTGTGTTGTGAGGGAGGGGGTCAACTCTTGTAAATTCACTTCATTGCAACTTCTGTACATTACTCATTATTATAGTATATACAGTATAGTACATTATTGTACGAGTAGGATAAGATATCTTTGGGTTTTGGGCTGTTGGTGAGACAAAGCAAACCGTTTGAATATGTCTGCTTAGGCTTAAGGGAATATTGATTTAACATCTCTCGCTGTTTCATGACATTTTACAGACCAAAATACAGTTGAAATGAAATGAAAATAAACCCAATAGAAGCTGTTATAGATGAGACGCATACAGCATAGCATATTTAACAATAATAACTTCACAATGACAGATGAGACTAAACAAATAAACTACTGCACATATAAAGTATAACCTTAGGGACACACTTTGAATCAATGACACACACACACTCACCAAGAAATAGAATATAGCCGAAACATAAGACAAAGAATATTAGACATCACAAGCCTTCAGAAGATGGACGTTGAATTGATGGATAGAACAAGATAAGCATTATTTCCATGTCAATTTGCCCATCCCAAGCAGGACAACGCTTGTATGTTAAACATCATAAAAACAGCCAAGCATCTTCCACAACACTGTACAGTATAGGACATGATTTACAATACACGTCTGCATGATTTTAAGGTCAAATATACAGCATTTCAGAACGTCAAAAAGGGGCACAGATAAGCACAAGAAGATAGAAAGAAACAATCTTTCTCTACGTAACTGGCTCACTGAAATGTTTTGAACGCTTGCGATACAATAATGGTTCATGCATTTGGTTTAGTTTAGTTTAGTTTTATTTTACATACAAACAATATAAAAACAAATATTGATAATACATATACCGTAAGTACACGTGTGGGTGCAACAGAAACCTGGACATGCTTGTATGAAAACCACACCCCAAAAACATTTGAATATTAGAAAACAACACAATAAAAATATGCGTATGGAAATACAATACATGTCCCCCCCTGCTGAAAACGGAACCCTGCCAGTACTGCCGCTCCTAGAGAAAATACTGTACGCTAAAACCGACCGCCCGGCATTTCAATCCATCTATTTTACCACCATCAACATCATCAGTGCATTTTTGTGTTTTCCAAAACATCTTTGCTGCATTATTATGATCCACCTCCGTTAAGATTTCTAATGTAACATATTAGTTTCTCCCTCCCTCCCTCCCACCCGACCACATTTCGCCTTCATTTTGATTCACTCACTATCCAGGCTTTGATTGACTTTCGGTCTTAGTAAAGTGGATTTTAATGAGAGAATACATTAACTCCCTCTGGTCATGCTAGCATAAATCAGACCCTTTCTTGCCGGATCAACTGCTGAGCCTCATAACACCATGCTGAGAGAGGGTGTGAATAACCAAATGAGAGATGTTGGCAAACCACTGGCAGCTCAGATGCATTGTTGTACTGTATATAATATCCCACCACCCTCCCACCTTCCAACTAACAACAACTTTAAAGCCATAGTGCGTAGCTTAAGTTGCCCTCACGAGGTCTGAGTAATTACAACAACACTGTCCATTGCGTCTACATGAGGTAAAGCCTCTTGTGATCGCGCATGTATTTATACCTTCTGCTGTTTTTTCTTAGCAGTAGAATCAACAACTGAAACATTTCTTGGGCTCTTCTTGGGATTTTTCTGAGCTCCTGCACCAGTGGGGGCCACACCAGTTTGTAAACGCTGCCATACTGAGAAATACGGAGAGAGTTTTGTTGAACTGATAGGCTTTATCAACTTTGTGTCAACTTGTTTGGCAATGGCTTGTATTAGAATGTATTCGCCCGTTCATTTATATATAAAAAATTTACATACTATAGCTTTAAAACAAGTTCATAAAGGCAACAGTACAGGCACACAGACAGGTCAGCCTACTCCTTTCCATGGAAATGTATTTCCATCAAGATCAATTAAAACACATTTTCTCTGGTCAATTCCATATTGATTATTTCCGTCCATTTGGAAAGCGAGGAGCCTAGAATCTTTCCCTTTCGCTGATGACCACTTGAGAGCAGTTAGATTCAGTTAGCGTCGCCCGTAGCAACTCCTCACCTTGATTTGAAAAAACACACGTGACGCCCACTCTCGACTGCTCCTTCGTCTTTGTTGGTTGATTGCACTCAGCTAAATAGGTTATGCTGGAATATCAATAAATTGCCATCAAATTAATGTCAATACCAAAAGCTGTGGATGATGGTGCTAATTAAAACGCAAACGGGAATGAAAATGAAGTCAAGGCATTGCCCTGAATAATTGATAGCGCAATTTATGATTTTTATGAAAGAGTACCGTCTGTCTGCAGATTTTTGATGAGGCCTTAATTAGATGCATTAATGTGTCTCTACTCTGTGTGTGCCTGCTGTAGTCAAACTCAAAACTCAAACAGTCATGATGGTTGTTGGGCTTTTTTTTTAACTCCCCTAAATTACACACATTTTCAAATAACATTACCCCTGAATATCCCACTTAATATTGCATGGGTCCCAAAGAGGTGTTAGTGTTGTAATTTTCATTAAACGAGCGATTGTTAACTCGGGCCCAATCAGATTTTGCTTTTGTTTACGGGGAGATCGAGCAGCATTAAAAGCAGCGTAATCACTGAAGGATAATTTGGCAATATCTAAGTAATTATGTGAACATTTTCATAATTTTAAAATAAATAAAATCTACACGTTGAATAAAGCTAGAGTTAAAAAATTTAATTAAATATTTTTTCTAATTATTTTCCAAAGTTTTGACAGAACAGAATTTGGATACAGCGTTACATTTTATTTTATAAATGAAAATATTACTATATACAGGTCTTAAAAATGCCATTTTGACATGTTTAAAAAAACTAAATGTATCACAAATCAGACAATTAACTAAATATGAACCAATCAATTTGAAATAACCTTCAGAATAGGGCCACAAATTATTATGGAAAGTTTAGTTGATTTAGAAGGTGAGATTTTTGTTTCAGAGTTTTGAAAACTAATGTTGGGATAATGACCATAAAGATTGTTGTATAGGATAGGCATACAGATGGAAACAGACAAGTTTTAGTCAAATAAACACCTAAATGTACATTTTGGACTTTTTATTTCTACACTAGAATGAAAGAAGACATGTTATGAAGAAAACAGCCAAAACTCTAAAAATTCACCATTGCTTGAAAAAACAATATTTTTCGCTCCCTGTCTCGCCTTAGGGTTGTGCTGCTACCCTGTGGAAGTTTCCTGAACTATTGTGTGTGTTCACATTCGTCCTATCTTTTTAACTAAAGCTTTTGTTTGCACCCCACTCACTCTCAAAGGGAAGGACAGTCAAGTGAGGTCAGGTCAGTCCCGGCGTTAAAGTGTTAAGCACGGCAATGCATGTGTAATGTTTATTGACTTGAGAGCAGATCCGAGTGATCCCGTGTTGATTCTAGAACCACCTCATCTATTAACCGGGTTCTCGACCTTTTAGATAAATGAAGAGCTAGTGGAAACAGACGGATGAGGGGATTAGAATCGGGCTGTAACCGCGGAAACAGGCCCGTCGAAAAAAATATCTAAAAAATGGACAAACTGCCGGCGGATAGATGAGGTGAGAGAGCATAATGACCCGCTGTTTGTTATGATGTAGTGAATCAGGTTCCTCTTTGAAAAACTAGTCCTTAGCACCTGTGTATTTTATAGTGTCACCGCGGCGCTCAGTCCATCCACAAAGAAGGCAGCAGCGCTATAGTAGATGATGTGTGAGTGTGTTTTAGTGCCCGCGAAGGTGTCCAGGGGGCTCTGGGTGTGTGTGTGTGTGTGTGTGTGAGAGAGAGAGAGAGAGAGAGAGAGAGAGAGTGTGTGTGTGTGTGAGAGAGTGTGTGTGTGTGTGAGAGTGTAAGTGCCTTCGAGGTGTCCAGGGGCTGTGCTCTGGAATGACCTGCTCATCCGTCAGACCAAAGAGTTAGAGCAGTGTGTGTGTGTGTGTGTGTGTGTGTGTGTGTGTGTGTGTGTGTGTGTGTGTGTGTGTGTGTGCGTACGTGCGGGGGTTATGGTCAGATCACAGGCCGCAGTGTTGTTGTGAACTTAAATCTCTGGAAGGTTAGCCAAGCAAAAATCCAATATCAGTGTTTTTTTTTGGGTGGGTTGGGGGCCCTCTCTAGATCAAAGTTATTCAGACAATACTCCTTGAGGTATGTATCGTTATCAGGATATAAAAGGACCTATACTGTATATCGGGATATGAGATGTTGGTCAAATCGTCCTGCCCGACCGAAACATACACTCAAAACAACAACTTTTTAGGGAGATCATCGAAAAGTTGGAGCAGACATTTTACATGCAACTCTATTGTCAATTCTGCGATATGTGCTACATACACAAATCGAAAATAGGTTTTTTAGACCCATGGTAAGTAAAAATATTAAACAAATAATAAACAATATATACAATAATTAAATTGTATATATTAAAATTTTAATAAGTGCAAAAAGTAAGGCAAAACCAAGCGATACATTTTTTTATTTTTTTTAAAATGTGTCATATAAACGCCATTGCAATTTTTTTTTTAAATGAGAAAGAGGTTTCCGTTTGTCTAATGTTTGGGGGAAAGCTCTTTGTTTGAGACAGAGCAGCCAGTAGTGGGATGACATGTTTGTTTTTTCCCAGCAGTTAAACAGGTCTCTCTCTCTCTCTCCCTCCCTTCCTCTCTCTTTCTCTTTCTCTTTCTCTCTCTCTCTCTCTACCTCTCTCCCTCTCTCTCTCTCTCTCTCTCTCTCTCCCTCTCCCTCTCTCTCTCTCTGTCTCTCTTAGAGGGGATGTACTCCAGGCATTCCCCTTGTCTGAACTGGGTGTCACACCGACCAGTCTTTAATGGTCTTTAAATCGCTCCTGTGTTTCAGGCTAAAAAAAGGCGGTTCCTGCTAATGCCTATTGAGTGATGAATTCAGAGGAAACTACAATTTGTTTTTGACACATTCTAAAGCCAGGTATTTCTCCTGTTTGAACTAAGGGGCGGAAGTCGACCCTCAAGGGCTTGTCCCGGGTCAATTCTAGTTCCTCTGTAATGGCAAAAGGCTAGAAAGAAAGGTCAAATAAGTAGATTTTTTTCTGTAAAGACTTCAAAACTGACTTAAACATGAGGCAGCTGGTTTTTGGCTGGTTAGATTGCATACTATATCACGACTGTAAGCTCTGTATATTCTCTGAAAGGGAGGGATAGGCAAGGGTCGAATCTCGAATATTTTGAATCTCACCACTAGATTATGCTCAAAACTTCATCACAGTTAGCGGTGGGTTTATCTGTTGTGTTTACTGCCACTGATGAGGATAAGTTGTTTTTCACCTAATGCTAACGCTACCACATGCTATGTGTGAGTCGTCAAGATTCAACATTCAAAGTGCTTATTGTCATATGCACAATATGAAACATGTTCTCAGTCATACAATTAAATTCTTCTTTTGTTTTCCACAGACTGAACGCCAAGAAAGAAACATGAAAATATGGAATATACAAGTAAACATGCAATATACATATTTTGTTCTGCCATTGTTCTGATAGTTTAAAATGGCATATAAAAAAAAAGTGCAAATTTCGTCACAATTAACGGTTGAGAGAGAATTCGACCAAATGTAAAATTTGACACATACAGAACAAGTTATTATGATTCTATGCAAACATGAGTTGTGGGAGAAATCCTCTGTATTTACATCACAAGCAACACAAATCTATATGATTATGCAAAGACTAAAATAAAACGAGAAAATGTGGAGGTCTCTTCCCTTTCTCTTCTCTATGTCACGATTTACACATTTTCGTCTGAATACTATATGAACTCTACCGTCCAATGCTTTTTCATAACAACTGCTTCTAATTAACTAAAGGCCTCTTAAGCCTGCCATCGTCCTTTCATGTTTAAAATTTGACTTTGCAAATTGAAGGGAGTTGTTTGAGTTTCCACAGGAAGGTTAGTGCCATCAACGGTGCAATGTGAGCTGATGAATGGTCTGCATCGCTCAGCAGCCTCGCTGTAAATCTATTGATCCCAGTTTCCTAAAGCCTTGCACGGATGTATTTGATCCACAGGGGTTGGAGAGTTTATATTCATGCTGTTTGTGTGTGTGTGTGTGTGTGTGTTTGTGTGTGTGTGTGTGTGTGTGTGCTGCCTTGCAAATGAGGAAGTGCATTTTAAGTGCGGCTTATAAGGAGTTAGTGCTGAACCTGTCTGTCGATTATTTGAATAGTTGATTGAAGTCAATTATTCTAATAACAAACTAATCGTTTTAAGTGATTTATCAAAGGAAAATGCCAAACTTTCTGCGTCACTAGCTTTGAAAATGTGCTGCTTTTTTGTATTTCATGTAATTTACATTGAATATCTTCGCTTTTCTGACTGAAGGCCGGACAGGACATGAATAAGAAAAAGTCATCGTGGGCTCTGGCACATGTAATAGGCTTTTTTCCCAGTTTAATGACCTTTTAATTGAAAAGTTAACTTCTTCTCTTCACAGATTTTGGAGACATCCCTCTTGTGGCGGTCCAGGACCTCGGAAACATCTTGAAACAAGGCTACTTGGAGAAGAAACGAAGAGGTATAGCAGCGTCTGTCTGTCTGTCTGTCTGTCTGTCTGTCTGTCTATCTATCTATCTATCTAGTAGTATGCAGATAACAGCGCTGTGTCAAGTAGTTTTATCAAGTAATGCTGACCTGTTTGTTCTAGTTAGTTTAGCTTTCCCAAATACCAAGTTTAGGTAACTTTTTTATATAAATAATTTTTGGTTACATTCAAGCAATCGACAAAAAAAGTTGACAAAGTTGATTCAGCCTATCAGCTCCACAAAACTCTTTTCAATATGGCTGCCACCTGACCAGCCTGATCAGAATAAAAGAAATTCTAAAAATGTGTTTTAAAACGTATACAAACAAATAATGCTTTGATTGGATGTATTTCCATTCATTTCATCATCGTGTATTTCTTCCTTTTTAGATCACAGTTTCTTCGGCTCGGAGTGGCAGAAGAGGTGGTGTGTTCTGAACAACTCAATATTCTACTACTTTGGGAGTGAAAAAGGTCGGTTTGAAACGGCAGTGCACACAGAAACACATTACATTAGGTCCATATAGATTGAATGAGATTAAACCATTGTACCATTATTCTCCTGCCTACAGATAAGCAGCAGAAAGGATCGTTTTACATCAACGACTATAATGTTCAGCTGGTCAACAACCTGAGAAAAGACTCCAAAAAAAATGCCTGTTTTGAGCTCTTTGCCCCCGG